>JAPYZB010013119.1:0-11086 GCA_030522745.1 Eupelmus kiefferi | reverse complement strand
TTAATTATATAGTTATCAATTAAACGAAACTTTAATTAATAACTAAATCTGTAATTAGTAGTTATTAATGGGTAATTTACCATTTTCGGAACCCTGTCCCCAATTAATCGAAATTCTACTCAAAGACTCGGGGCGGCAATAATTAAATCGGAAAATCTCGATTTCGGAATCAGCGATAAACTCCCTCTCTCTCTCCATCCATCGGCAAATTCAATGCATGCAAAGCCAGCTGAATAGAAGAAAAAAAGCAGCAATGCTCGCCTCGAATTAGACACCCGCTGCCCGATTAAATGACTCTGAATTTAAATAATGCTCTCCCGTAGCTATCCACTACTCGCCAAATTGGATCGAACGCTCGCTAATTTACAAGCTCGTGGAAAAGTCCCGCTATCTACACTACGGCGAAATTCGTCGCATCTGAACACTCGCTCTCTAGCCTAGCTAAACACTCTAGCTCGCGAGCGATTGCGTAAGGAACCGCTCGGAGCAGCCGAGTAGCTTTCGATTTTCTCGAAAAATTTAGCGAGCGAGCGAGTCCGCGGGCCAGAGAGTCTGTGTTAGGAGAGAGAAGTGAAACCGGCGGCGAGCGCGCCTTTTGCATTTCCTACTTTTATTATGTTTCCATCGGGCGTTAATCATTTTTAATCGGAGGGGGAGCAAATAAAAGAGCGCCGCGTATGAAACGAGGAAAAGCCGAGATAAGTGGCCGGAGCCAGAATTACCAGTTTCGAGGCGGCTGCTCTGGCTCTCTGTGACCGATCGAATTTATATTTAGGGATAGGCGAGAGCGGCGCGAAATCGAGCGACAATTTTTCGCCCCGCGGTTTATGGACACGCTTATGCCGGCTTGCGTTTATACTTTCGATAATTAGTATATATTGAGCGTGTAGAAACAAGTTTTTTATGGGGGATTTCAAATTCGACCGACGTATTAAATGTTATTGCGGGTGAAAATATTTATGTGGCCTTTTAACCAGTTAATAAGATTACAATATTTATCTTACTTTCGAATAATGATTGAATAATTCGCTAGGTGCGTGATAGGATTTCATCATCGGAGCTTTTACTTGAATTTATCAATCCGTTTGCTTATCACAATTTTGAAATCACAGAAATTATTTTCGATTAAATTGATGGAAATTTTCTTTTATCATTTAGTATTTTAAAATCATAAATTATTATTGTGATGAAAAAAGGTTTCATCTTATATAAAAACAAGTTTAATACATCAAAAAACGAATTCAATTTCCAGAAATTTTGCATCCGACAGTAAATTATTGAAAATCACGATCAATCCAACATTCCCCCAGCGAATAAATAACTAAAAACTCGCTTTGTTTAGACAAAATTCACCTAGACATTTCATCCGTTACTCTTATCCCCCCGCATCCTTCCTCTCCTCCCCCTCCCCCTCCCTTTTTTCTCCCTTCCCGCTAAACGCGCAGAGCGCCGCGCTCTAAAGCAATATATTTCCAAGGAGTTCGCAGTAGTTCAAAAGAACGCGCTCCCCCACGAGATACGGCTACAAAAATGACGAGGCGAAACACGCTCCCCCCAGCAGCAGGGAAAACGGAAAAGCGCGAGCAGCCGTAAAGAATGCAAAAAGAGCTTGCAGCGAGCTTTTTCAAATGAGAGGAGCGGGCCCGCGTATATATCGGCGCCGGATAAGTGAGAAAAGGCGTTTGCGAGCTTGGCTAAGATCCAAGAAGGCTAGCAATCGATATACGCGCGCGTGCGAACAAAAGCTCGAATTCTCACGGCTCGATTAATTTATACATTCGCGTAGAGCCTACCGATGAAAGAGCGGCCGATAATTACGCGCTGCGGCGAGTTATCATTCGGGCGCGAATTTATCGCCCCCGGGAAAATGAAACCGTTCATCCGGCCGGCTCTCCTTTGACCCTTTCACAGAAATTTCATTTTCTCGGTTATATTCGCGCTTCGGCTTTCTCGTAATTTTGCCACTTAATACCCTTGCTTAATTTATCCTTTTTCAATGCGCTCATTACGAGGCAGTCGCGTTCGCCACCCCCACCTTATTTCTCGTTATATCGGAGCGTCGGAGGAGCTAGAAGAAATTGTATAATGAGTCCTTTCCTCCTAATGAATAAAGTTGCGACGAGGCCTGTCAGCGACAGAGCCGGCTCTCTCAGCGTGTGCGGTTAGCGAGTCTTACCCGGGGACCCCCTTAAGACACGCTGGCTACGTGCTTTACTCCGAGTTGGACTCCTTGCTGACATAAAGCAATGTTTGTCTGGCTTTGCTTATCGTTTTCCACTTATTTATTTCCGTTATTGATGCTCGCACTGAAAGATTATATAATTGTGCTTCTTCTTAATTGGAATAAATTTGACAAATTAAGGAGAGCCGTCGAGTCGAAGTCAATAGTAGCTCAGGTATTGGCAATCAAGCCATTATTCGGCTTACGTAGCCGCTCATGAAAGCATTAATCTCAATTACTCAGAGCCCTTGGATTATTTATGAGATGAAGTTTGAAATTTATTCATCGCCTCCACGCCGGCTTGAGGCGAAATTAATGGAAAGGGGAGCCTCCCGAATTCCTTGATTAACTTTAGCCGCGGCGCGTCCCGCGCGTGAAAGTAACCAACCGGCCCGATGCCTTTTTCTCCACCGAAAAGTCCTCGAAAACTCGGCTCGTCCTTAACGCCACCTTATCCCAGCTCACATATCCTCGGCGCTCCCTCCTAAGCTCGTATTAACGGGCCGCGTTAATTAGGAGATGAGACTTGGAAAAGTCCGCTGTGTTTGCGGCCTCGTAAACCGCCGGCGCATTTTTTCCGCCGGACTTTTTTTCTAACCCCTCGCTGCGACTGTTTTCTCTCTCGCTGTAATTACAGAGCTTCCAGCTGGAAGAAAGTACGGACAAATAGAACGGCGAAGGAGGCTTCGAATAAAGATACGAGACGAGGATCGCTCATACACACACAAGGCGGTAGTTTCATCGATCGGTGAGAGGCTGCTACTCTCGTTACACTGCCGGCTAAAGCAGTACTTATGCCGGCGTGCCTCCTGGAAAAACAAAGTAAAAGCTCGGGAAAAAATAGTGTGTACGGCATGGGGGCCCGTTTCGACGATTTATCGCTGCAAATAGCCGTTTTGGGGGGGATATGGCCGGGCGAAACTCGCACGACGGGGAGCCGGCTTGTGGCTTTGCTTATACGATCAAGGCCGAGCTTCGATCGCCGAGCGACTTCAAGTTTGCGCCTTGAGGGACGCGGAGGCGTATCGCCTACTTTCTTTATATTCGCTCTCGTCCCCCCTGTTACTCCCTATTTCGGGATTCATTGTTCATACTGGGAGGGATGTTGGTTTTTTGCGGATGCTGCTTTTGAGGGGTGTGTGTTTTATCTTCGGGGTTTCTGGTTTGGATATATCAGTTTTTTTATAAAGATAACGGTTTGGTTGGATTTAATTCAATTGAATTTGACGAGTTAATTATCATTTCGACTGATTTTCTGAAACAGAGTAAAGAGAAATCAAAGCGATGAAAAAGAAACCTTTCACATACCCATGCACGTTCGGTCCGTCATAAATTCGAAAGCGAATAAGTGCACATAACAATGACTACAGATATAAAAAAAAATACCAGAGAGAAATACGTATCAGTGTCTGTCAGAAAAATGAATACGTCCATCTGAATTTATGAATCCCGAAAGGCGAAAACATTTATTTCCGGCCCCTGTACGCGCGCCAAATTGCTTTGACTTCTGCCCGCGCTGCCAATATATTAGCTCCTTTAAAAACATTCGCACTCGCGAGAACAAAAAGGCATAAACTCGACTTTAATAATTTTCAGCTCGCAGAAAAATTTCTGCAATAGAGCGTAAACTCGACTATACGCGTCAAAAGCAAACCTTATTACTTTATTACGTTTTATATCCGCGCGTCGGGGGGAGATCAAACGACTCTTATATATATTTGCCCGACGACAACAAAAAAAAGCGCGCTGGTCCAAGTCCATTAGCGAGCCACGTCGCCGTGAAATTCGACTCGATCTCGACGAGCGCATCGCCGATGGGGTCAACTCGATTGAGAAAAATTGATTTTACCAGAGCGCGCTCGATTGATAATTATATTCTCGTAGTTTTGCACCCACACGCTCGCGTGTATAGGCTGGCGTATACACCGCGCTGCTAAAGAATAAATTGCCTATTAGTATAAGCTTTCAGCTGCTCTCCTCTTCTGGTATATACTTAACTCAATTTAAAGCCGCCCGGCAAAAGAGACAAGCTTTCGCGGCCGGCCGGGCGCGCCCGGCCGTGAAATCAAAGGAACTCAACTTTTTCGCTTTGAAAATCGCGCCGCGGAAGAAAGCTACGTTTTTTCTCGCTCTCTTCTACGCCAGCTCGTTTTGATTGCATTCCGCAGAAGAATATTGCGAAGCGAGACGGAAAATTATTCGCTCTCGCAATGCTTGGGGGTATGAAAATAATGTCGGCGCCGACGCCGTTTCGTCATATGATACAGATACTCTCTCCTTATCGTCCCTTTTGTGCGACTGGAGGAGCGGACGCTTGGCTGTTTTTTCAAACGGCTAAATAACGATGCTTTTTCTGATGAATTTAAGGGGGGTTTTGGGATCTTCGTATACTTTTTGCAGTTTTGATTTTCGTGTAAGCTTACCTTTAAGCTTTAGTTCATTATTCACGTCAGGTTTGCTGATTATTTGTTTGAAATAACAGTGAGCTGGTTCCAGGATTATTTGTGAAAAAAATTACTTTGTTTAAACGAAATGTACTGAGTGTAAAATTCAATTTAGTATGCAGCTCAGAAAAAATTTAAATATTTCGTGGTAAATCGTCGAAATTAAATTAAATTTTATGTAAAACAAATAACATGTAAACTGCGTTTAAAAACGTCGATTTTACATTAAATATTCAAAGTTCTGCTAGAAATACGGCGCGCTTATTAAGATAAAAATCAATGTGTTAATTCAACTGCAGTTCATCCAATATTTGCGTGAAAATTTTAACTTCTATCCCTGAATATACGGACGGAAATTCATAAGAATTTCGTTAAATACTGTACATAATATTTACCTGTGAACTGATAGAACGCTAAAGGAATAACGTAATGCTGTAATAATTCAATTTAATTCGAATAAAATTCAAGTTCCTATAGTTTAACAATACAGAATTATGGAAACCTATAGTTAAATTTACTGCTAGAGTTGCAATTATTGAAGTTATTATTGAACCAAGTTCAGTTATACAGAGTATTAAAACGAATAACGCATTAACTAAACAGTATTCCCAAAACTAAACAAACAGCCCTAAATCAGCGTAAAACCCTATAAAACCCTAAAAGCGATTAAAAGACAAAAAGCGGCCGTCAAAGCCTGAAATCCCTCCCGCTTAAAATTAGTCAAAATTTTTCTCTCCCATTCAACTCTTGGCCCGCGAAAAAGCTCTGTCCAGACATTCAAGAATTTTTTACTAAGCACCAGCCCAAGCCGCCCGGTGCTTAGTGTCCTTTGTCTCTTTGAAAAATCCCTCCCATAATCCGGCCTGCTTCTTAGACTCTCTCTCCGGCAGGCTAGAAAGTGCAGAGCTTGCGATAAAAAAGCTCCCCTTTTCGCGGCCTGATAACACAGCTTTGGACATTTTTCCGAAGATTATACCGAGCTAGTGCCAAACACGTGGCTGGGAAAGTTTACGCGCTGGCTGTGTGTATATAGAGAGTCCGTTGCTCTGGTCGGGGCTGCGCGCGACGTCCACTAACCCAGATATAGCAGAGAGCGGCTGGCATATCCCGCGGTGTACTTTATGAGCGGCGAGCAGTGACCCCATGCGAGCTGCGCCGTTATGCGCGAGCTCGGGCGTTGACTAAGCGATGACGATCAATTTGGGGGGAGATGCTTTTATTCGGAGTTGCGGATGCTTTCTGTGTGTGCCGATGTGACTTGAAAATTCCTTGGCTTCGTTTTATCAGCGTGAATGTCTTCGTAAGCGAGGATTTTAAAAAATTTTTTGGTTTCAGTTCTTAAATTTCTGTAATTATCCTGTAAGAATGCCGAGCGCAGTAGTAAACGCGGCTTAATTACAGAAAATTTATTAGCTAAAACGGCGGCGAATTAATTAAAGCTGGACTGAAGATAAAGCCCGGTGAGCCGGCCAAATTTTTGCTGTAACATTTGAAAAATTGTCGGAAAAACTTCGGCCCAACTTCAGCTGGCGCAGCACCGGGTAAACTTCACTCGCGCACTCCTGAAAGATTACGGCGCGTATTACATTACCCACATAAAAGCATCGTTCCACCCCCGCCTCATCCATTCTTCCCCGTTTACAACTTCTCCAACATCTCAAATTCCCAATCCGCCAAGCCGTTTCACCCAAAATTTCACTCGCACAAAACAGTACACCGACCTCGAAATTGTTGACTCGACTCGTTATCACCCAACTTTTCCGCCGAAAATCGGCTCCTCGCGCGGATCCCCCGTAAAAAGGGAGAGTGTGCAGGATAAGCCCCGAGAGTGGGGGAAGCGTAAGATAGACGCGCGCGCACGAGGGTGTCATATCTGTCGCTCGGCTGCGTGAGCTTGCGCGCGTGCGGAGATGCGCGCGCAGCCGGCGGAGAGGATCGCAACCCCTTCGCTCTGCTCTGGTCCGTCTCGCTCGCTCCGGGGGTGGGCTCCGATGTGCGGCAGTGGCCGCGCGTCTACCGCGATTGCCGGACTGTGTGCGCGCCGTCCGCCAGCTCGCTGTCCTCAGCAGCCGCGGGCCTGTGTATATATATACACACACAGAGCTCCGAGTGCGCTTTAGCCGACACGTGCGAGGACCATACCGATATAGCTCGCCGATTTTTTTTTCCTTTTTTATTAGCGATATATAAACAAGTGACTGGTTTTGTAATAGGGTTTAAGGATAGAAGATTTTTCCTCCCAGTGCTGTGCCGATCGGAAAAGAAAGAGGAGTCAACATAGAAGAGGAGCGCCGCTGATAAGGCGGGGCTGGAATCACCGGACTTATGAGAGCAGCCGGCCGCGGAATGGAATCCGAGGCTCTTGCGCTCGGACCGAGCCGTTACGAGGAGCTGACGAGGAGGCAGAGGCCCCTTGAGTGCAGCCGGCAGCTTGGCTCGCCGAGGCGCGAGATAGCGGCAAGCCGGTAATGATCCGGCTGATCGATGCTGATTTCTGAGCTCGTACGAGCGCCGCGATAAGCCGCCGGGGCTCTACTTTCCCCATCGGCGCCATACGGGCGCGCTTCAGCCCTTCAGCGAATACGAGATAGCCGGGATCGTCGGCTAAACACACGAGAGGATATCCAATGACAAAGGGCAAAGCGACATTCGAGAGCGGATGATGCGCAGCGAGGAGCCCGGATTATTGCCGGAGAGAAGAAGGTAATTTTCGATTTTTCTAAAGTGGATGCAGGCGATTTATATAAGCGAGCTGGGTTTAGATCGGGCTGCAATTTAACTTTGACGTTTGTGAATCGTTAGGCGCTGTTTGCGATCGGCGCTTGGGGTAGTTGACAAATCGTCCTGGAAATAAGCGTCGGAATGTTATAGAGCCGCCGGGCCTAATCAAACAGCCGGGGGGCAGAAACATTTGAGTCCGAAATTAGAAGTTGTTTGAACAGACAGTCCGCTGTGTACAGCCGAGCGGTTAAAGCTCGTTTTGTTTGCGGACTCGGTTTTACATGCGTATTTATCCCGGAGGACAGTTGATTTAACGCGTGTTTACTAATTTTCCGCTCTGCTCAATGTGTAAGTTTCTCGATTAAAAAAGAAAACGCTTGACGCGTCTTCTTCGAATTCACAATGACGCTAGATTGGAAGCCGCCTCATTAGCATAGAGAGCTGCCCGATCCATATTCAAAGTCGCGGGATCGCGCGAAAAGTTGGCCGATTTGCATGAAATAAATCTCCCGAATTATCAAGCCCGAAGTTCGGCGATTATTTAGCGAACTCAGCGCGACCCCGTCGGTATAACGATTCAATTTGTAATTGGGCGAAAAAAGAGCGCTTTAAGCGAAAGACTGATCGGTTCCCGTCACTCTAACGTTCGGCGAGCCTCGGCATGTAAAATCCATTGGTCGATGGCTCCTGACGTCGACGAATTAATTGCCGATGGCAGGCCGAGTTATTTCCCTGCCCTGGGCCGGCTCGCTTCTATAAATCAGCCGCGAGACTTTCGGATATTATTGTCACACAATCATGCGTGCGCCTGGCACTCCATATAATTTCGACGTCGAGTGGCCGCGTGTAACTAGGGGTGGGGGTGGGAGGGGGGGAGTGAAGCTATGCCTGTGAATGACAATGGCGTCGACGATGCATTTATTTAACGACTCGTTACGTTATCGAGGCTGGGCAGTGCTCTATTGACAGGGCCAATTGATTATGCCAAGAATGGGATCATACAGGAGGCGGTTGTGTTGCGTTAATGTTGGGTATTAATAATCATTGTATTTACACGTGATGGTAACTAAATATTAAAGCTGTATTATTGCATCGGCGGTGCTCTTAGTCATCGAGGTTGCTTGAAATGTGTTTGGATGTAGCAGCGGTGGAAATGAACAGTATTGATGTTTGATGGGCTCTTGAGTGAAGTGTAGTGAGGGATATTATTCCTTTTGCTTTTTTGTTTGTGTTAATGGATTTGACGCCTAATAATTTTATCAATTATTTCACTTCGGATTTACCATACTCTAATAAATTTTTGAGAATTTTATGGTTTGATACATTGAATTATTAGTTAAATCTACACGCATTGGTAACTGTAATTACCTTTGTAGAATTACATGTTACATCAAATATGTTATTTGTATATTTAGATGTAAAATACACATAATATCTGGTGAATGAATAATTATGTTAAATAATTTTGCTTTTATTTTAAATTGAGTTTTCATATCCACAAAAACCAGATTCAAAAACAAAATTAAAAAACTGTTTAAATATCGGTCAGTTATAAATCAACAAAGGCCAAAAAGTATCAAAATAAATTCAAAAGTTCAAGACTTTAATATTCCAATAAAACTTATTAAAGCATGTAAAGCAAGCGAAATAAAGCAAATTAAGCATCAACTATTGGAGAGGCAGGAACAGGTAATAATTTAAAAAGAATGCATTTACCCCCACATGACCTGCCCCAGTGAGCCGAAAAGGGCGCTGGAATTCACTTAAACCGGAGCGCGATCGATCGTTTCCATTATTAGATCCCGCTGCAAAGATAAAGCAATTACGTCATTAGATTTTCGTTCTTGCCATCCCCTCAATTAAGAAGCAAGTAACTCTGCACGATGCAGCCCATTTTCCCTCGGAATTCCGCAACAAGCCTCCAAGCGCCTCTCAGACACCCAGCCTCCCCCGCAAAAGAAAAATCCACATGAACACTTACACACCGATATGATCACCGCCAGCGTCAAAGGAAAAGTCGAACCGAGACGAATTTCAACTCTGTAATCTAAAATTCCACTGAAGGAAACTCAACGACGGGATATCTATTTTCTCTCAGTTCCCTCTCCTCTTTTTTTTTCGATCGCCGCACGCGCGCACGATAGATGTACGAGTTCCGCGAGCTTGCGCGCACACTCGTTGCTATTAGAGTTGTCGTAAAGGGATTTGCGCTAATCCAATTTGGTAAGGGGTAAGTTTGCCTCCTGATGCTGCCCCCCGCGCTCGGTTGTTTGCTCCGCCAGCCAAGCCACCTTCCCCGGGCTGTTTTAAGCGCTCTGCTTGATTACACCAAAGACAAGCTTGCGCCCCGCGGATCGCAAGCTTCTTTTTCCCCGCTTTTCTTTCTGCGCACAGACGCCTTTTCTTCCTGTCGAAGCTTTAAGCCTTTTTTTCGCGTTCGCTGCAACGATGCCTTGGAGCGGCTTTTCCGAAGCGCGAGTTTTCTCTTAGCCGCGAGCGTTAAATATCTTGCGCGGCCCTTAAATGTCTTATAGCGCTGGGGCTTTGGGCTGGTTCGTTGCGGGCGTATTGTTCATTGCTCTGATTCGTTAGTTGTGGCTGCAGCCTGGAACTTTCCTCGTTATGGTACATTTTGACTTTGTCATAAGTTTTTCGAGCTTTCGAGGGCAGCCTGGATTTGTTACATGATGGAAGCTGCGAATGCACTTTTATCGATCGGTTTTAAAATACTGAGTCGCGGTGATTGAATAACGTAAAAATAATTATTGTATTTTACCAATATAACATTTAACATCAGTTTTAAATTCTATTTGATTAAATTCCGTGTAAATTCTCGGATATCAACTTTTATTTTAAATGAACGTTAATAAATTAGTATTTCTCTTATTTTTAATAAAATGTAAAGAAATATTTATTTTATCATGAAATTAACAATGGTTTACCGAAATTATTCTTGCAATTTATTGATAGTTGGAAAAATATTTAGTTAAAATATTTCATTATAATATATAAAAATAATAATTCTCGTCCAATCATAAAATGTTCAAGCAATTAAATCGTACAAATTGTCATCTATTTACTGAAATCGCATAATTTGAAAAATTCATATAAAACAAATGAAATTTATTTTGTTTTAACAATACTTTTCAATTATGAAGGGATAAAATATATAAGAAGATAGCTTTTTTAAAAACATTATCTTAGATGTAATTATATTCTGCAAAAGATCAGTGCAAAATAAAAATGGATTGCGGCATTACAAAAATTACTTTTTAATCCTTTTCCTATAAAAAAAAATAAAAAGAATGAACTTTGGTAGGTCAAAGTTGGCAGTGTAAGTACGCAGGTACAGATAGATACAAGCACACACACGCACGAACACACACACATACACACATACTCACACTTACAAACATATGTACATATAAACAAATCCATACGGAAACTTTCTAGAAATTGTCTATTTCGATTCCAATCACCTTAAAACGTGTTTCCCACCTATTTTTAAAAAACTTATTTCGGCGACTCTAAAAAAGCCATATCATCTGTATGCTTATATACAGGAAATAATACGGTTTTTATATTTGGAGCCGTCGATGTTTTACTGTTATAAAGCTTCCTCAATCAGGAAGCGAAAGCTCACGCAATGCCGTAAATCAGAATGCAACAATAAGGTGTGCAATAAAATCTAACAATAATA
>JAPYZB010013090.1:0-10426 GCA_030522745.1 Eupelmus kiefferi | reverse complement strand
TTTTTCGAAAAAGTAATCCATTGATTCTGTAGTGGTACTCTCAAGGAGCATTTTAAGCCCAACCTGATACAAATTAATGAGCTGGTTGACTAGAAAACCCGTGGTAAATGGGTAAAATGGTCAAAGTTCAAGATTTCTAATGGTGAGCTGTATTAGAAACTTAGAGGGCAATATAGATTACTTAAATGTGCAAAAATGATCTGTATATAGAAAGTACAAAAATTTATATTAATAAAAGCTATGATATACTATTTTAAATAGTAATAAATGTTTTATTCATTTTCAGTGATTTCAAGAAATATTTTATGTATTTTTTTAATTTATTTTTTGTATTCTTAAGGAGAAGCAGTACAAAAAAACGTTTCTTGTTTTATTGGTCTTACCTTTATTAATAATAATTAATTGTTGATATACATTTTCAAATTTTTACGACCTTAAACACAAACACAATGTTTGTATCTATTGTTTAAATCAAGATTGAAGTCATTTTGTTAAAAATTGAAGTCAAAAAATGATAAATGCGGAATCAATAATTTATCCATAGATATATCCAGAAAGAAATTCTTTATGTAGTATTTCTCGTTTTTTGACTTCAGTTTTTAACAAAATGACTTTAATCTTGATTTAAACAATAATGCTAAGGCCCATAAAACAAGAAACGTTTTTTGTACTGTTTACCCTTAACGAGCCTCAAACGGTGCCGAAGATACACCACTAAAGTAAATATGTTTTTGGTCATATTAAAACACTTATCGCGTAGAGGTTTAATGTTAAAAAATAGGGATAGTTTTTAAAGTTGTTAATTTTTACTAAAAAAAAAAAACTAAAAACAAAATTTATTCCAAGAATATTTTATCTATCAGAAAAAGTTACATGATTTGAAAGCATCACGTAAGACATGAAAAAATTGTTAAATTATTATTACTTATTTATACAGATATTGGCTTTCTTTTACGATTCTGCAAGACTTGTTTTATAAGATAGCATGCGGTATTCTTATACGATACTTCATTTATTACAATCAGAAGCTTTTATGTCATTATATTGGCTGCAATGTAAATACTTAAATTCTACATCATACACTAAATTTCTATTGCAAATCTAACACAATTTTGGTGATCAGGATCAGTTACTTTCTTATCTTTGTAATCATCATTTACTTCTTGCTTTAAATTCCAAATGTTGTTAAATTTTTTTTTTGTAATCTTTGTTTTACACAAAAAAATCGCAAATAACATAAAATGTCAAGCTTCCTTGAAAATTACTGGAATCGGAAGTGCAGTCGGGAAATCTTAAAAGAAGCTAAAAAATCTCGATATCAACAGCTTAGGGTAAAGTCCGTCTGGTCCTAAACATGATCACATACATTTTTTTTATATCGATTTACTGGGACTTATCAGCGAGATGTACACTGGGTCACTATCATTTGAATTTTTGAATTTTCTTTAGGGTAAGCTTATTAAAACACTCTCTGTCTCACTCTTTCTTATGGCCAAACAAGCCGAGACTAACCTTATCTCAATTAAATTATAAAAATTCAAATGAACATTCGGGCAGATAGAATAGTGACCCAGTGTACCATTTGCACGACTTTAACTACATATGGGTTAACTTTAATTACATATTTTTTTCATCTAATTGAATATAATATTTAGTTTACATTTGAACAGCTTGTTTATCATTTGAACAGCTTGTTTATAAATTGAATTGATTTTTTATGCAGGTGCAGCTTAATGACAATAGTAATTATCACGATAATCGACGTAAGTTTTAATATCGAAGTTGATTATGAAATACGTTCTTACAAAATACTTACATTGTAAATATTTCAGGTGGTATCCAGGCATGCAATACTAGATTTTCGTTATATGAATACATTATTGTATTAAATGTTTCAATGAATATACTAGTTGTTACGAATTAAAAATTTATAAAATAAATTTTGCAAGAATTACAAGTTTTTAAGGTCACTATAATTCCATTCTATATTCGGTGACAAAAAGAAAATATATAATAACAATAACAATGCATTTTGATAAAACATCTGTTGGACTTTCAACTTATATACTTGCAGTTCTGTATTTTTGTACTTATCCAGTTAGTGCAGATAATTATTTACCAAACGACTATTACGCTTCAATTGAAAAAGCTAATAATCCAGATTGGATGAGCCAACTATCAGATAATACAGCCCTAAGTGATCTATCTATCCCTGGAACACATGATTCTATGGCTTTTTACGGAAACGTAGGTAGCCAACCTGGAACTCCAAATGGGTTGACTGACGATATTGCAAAGTTACAGCAACGATTCAATAACAGCCCACGCATATCCTTAGCAAAACAATTCCAAGCGGGAATTAGAGCAATCGATATTCGAGTAGTATTTACAAGATCAAATAATTCAAAAGATCCTATTCCTAGTCCACAGTTTGCAATTCATCATGGAGCGATATATCAGCATGCAAATTTTCTCGATGTTCTTCAAGTTAGTTCCAAATTTTTGTTACTGCATCCTGGTGAAACCATTCTCATGCGCCTTAAGTTAGAAAAGGGAAATAAGAAAGATAGCCATAATTTTCCATCGGTGTTTGACAAATACCGAGATAGTCAATATGGAAAAGTGTTGTACTATCCCTCAGTGGCTGGAAATGGTTCGATTGGCATACCGAAATTGGGCAGTGTCCGTGGAAAAATTGTTTTAACAATACTCAACGGAAAGAAAGGTGGTATATATTCCGAGTATGGTATTAACGAAAACTCTATAAAAATCCAAGATAAGTATGAATTTCATAGCGGTGGAGCCTCGAGTGAAAAATTTAAATACGTTGTTAAACAATTTGAAGCTACTCAAGATCCAGCGAATCGCGATAAGCTGATGATTAATTTTGTTAGTGCATACACAAAATTTGGGCTTCTACCTGGAATAAGAAAAAACGGTCCATCAGCAATAGCTCACGATACAAATGAAAAGGTGTGGAAGTATTTAAGTAGTACTTACTATGGACAGCCACGTACTGGAATAATATTAATGGACTATCCAGGATGGAAGTTGATTGATACGATCATTAGTTTTAATAAAAAAAAGACGACGTAAAATTACAAAAAAATATGTATTTAATAGGAAGTATACGAATACTCTAAAATGAATGTAAACTACTTCATTCGCACTCACAAGAAAATACTTGAGCTTTGTAATTGATAATTCATTTAGTTTCTCATTTTAAAAAAATGAACCTTTGAAATTGCGATAATTACAATTATATTTTAATAATTAAAACGTTCAACAGATGTATGCTGATTTTGTGATATAAATCTCTATAGATAGATATTTTGTATTCATATTTAGATATATATATATAATTAAAAAAATTGTTTAAAGTAAAGAAATTAATTATTCCTTATAATAAATAATACTTTTTGTAATTAAATCTTCATATTCTGTATTATAGCAACAAATTGATTCATCATCATTCTTATTATCTTCACATTTAGGAAACGCACATTCTACAAACTAAAATTAAAAAGAGTATTTAAAATGAAAAAAAAATTTTGCCCTGCTGCTGCTCACCGGGACAGCGATTGATCAATCGAAATTCTATAACTATTCAAGATAAATATAAAGTTAAAAATACTAAAGTTTCAAATATAAAATTTAAATACATTGCTGAAAAATTTAAAATACTAATGATACAAAAAATCGTGGTAAACAATAACAACAACAAACTAATAATATATTTTATTATTAGTATAACTAGAATAGTTAGTGCGTTACTTAAAGCAAGGAAAAATGGTCTAGATAATTAAAAAAAAGAAAATAATAAACGTTAACACCAAATTTTGAAAAGCATGGTGGCATACACTTTTTTAGTAAAGCGTGCGCAAAATAGAGCTTTGCGCATGGAGTATCATAATAATACATATCGATACTAGTGCGAGAAAGTGATCTTAGACTCGCAGGTACGTTTGCATTCTAGAGAAGCGTGGGTGAAAAGGCCACGAGAGGTTGAAATCATTTCCTTGCTCATGTTTTGAAAAATTAGCATATGGTGTAAAATAACAATACAAATTATGGGAGAAAAAGTTTAATAGGGTAAATGGTGCTTTATTCAAGCTAGTATAATGACTCATAAGTATCTTATATAATAAATAATGCTGTATAATATATTAAAAAATAAATTTTTTAATTTGATCCCGAGATAAGTACCGGTGCCACAAGAGAAAGTTCTTAATAAGACGATTTCGATCTCGCATTGTCTTTTTGTTTCAATTGCAACAGATAGAAATCAAATTTTATATATATAGGCGTTGAAGAGGTGGCAAAAAAGTTCCTTCTGTAAAAATTTGTATCAGTACTGTAAGTTTGCGCAATGAAACAGGTATATAAAGATGTATATCATACAATCAGAAATTCGATAATATAGAAGTTTGTGACATTTTTTAAACTTTTTTATGGGTTGCTGCATTAATATCTAAAACTAGGCATTAGACACGTTTCAGATAAAACTAACTCTTTATTAGGTAAAAGAATATTCTATTGTAAGCGTTAATTTCTTTAGGCCTTAACCCTATTTATGTCTCGCTAATCAGTATTCAAATGAGTTAACAACTTTAAAAACTATTTAAATATTTCTGAATTTTTAGCCAATTACAAGCTTTCTGTTCAAGATATCCTTACACAGAGAAACTTATTCTGAAAAATATTACTATTCTGTGATATAAAGCGATGCAAGGCTGCAAAATTTCAAAAAATTATTAAACTTTTGCAATTTTCTATTTCATTAAATTTTACGATAAAAAATATAAATTTCTCGGTAGCTATTATCTTCTCAATTAAATATACAATGGCTCAAGTACTTATAGACTGTTCTAGTATATCATTTCCTGCAATTTCGTTTTTCATTCACATCTGTATTTTCATCATCTTCGTATCTTTATTTGTAAAGAAATATCAACATATCAACGATTAATTCAGTGCGTGAAATAAATATTCAGAAACATAATTCAATAAAGGTTTGAAAACTAGGCTTTAGTAAACTCTGTTTTAATAACAGATAAAATTCATATTTTAAAAACTATTTGATCCAAAATCATTTTATTTTATTTTTATTCCTAAATCTTCTATGAGATAATGTTTTGACATTAGAAAAAGTTTAGCCTTTGCTATTAATTTAAACCATACTGCTGTAGTCAGAAGCTGACTGGAATAATACTCTCACAATATAGTTTTTTTATTAATTAATTTATAAAGACTAGAAAGAGAGACATGATAAAATTTAATCTTAATACAGAGATTGCGTATAGTCTGCCATTCGCGGTTTTGTTCCGCGCTTGTATTAAAACAAGTCGTTCACAGTTTGACTCCGATTGTGTTAATCTTCAAATCGTGGCGAACCACTCGATGGTCTATTCAGGACAGATATTTGTGTCTTGGTGACAGATATTTCAGAATATAAAAAATTTGACGCTTGTTGAAAGACTGACTTTAAAGCTTCCGGCTCAAGCGTCTCTATACCTTCCCGCTCCTCGTATACGCAATGCAAATGACAACTAAAATTACGCAGTATCAGTCACTGATTTTTTTTTTTAGACTTTGTATACGGCTTTTTTATCGAAAAACAGAAAATAGGTGTATTTTTCAAGAGCTCATAAAAAGTGTCTAATATGTAAATTATCTTTTGTGAATTTGAGCATGTAAGATGTGAGTACGCTGCATAATCAATTTTATATAGACTTTTAACAGACTTAAGAAATTGCTTATGTTTTTATTTTATGACAATAAAAATCATATAATTTAGATTAATTGTTTATTATATGACATTTTTATTTAAATATTGATATATAGCGATGATATTAAGTGTAAATTAACGTACATTTTAAAATTTATTAAAAATTTTCTATTAAAATCTGGTTGATGTCTATTTAAAATAAACTACCTGACGTATTTAGATATTGAATATGAAAAATTACAACCTGGTGATTTACATCCTTAACTCTTTTAAGATTAAAAAATATATATATGTGATTTTTATTTTTCGATAAAAAAGTAGGTTTAAAGTTTTAGAATCGATATATTATACGTAGTGTTATTTTAATAAAACATCTAACATTCAAAGGAACCAGTAAAAGTTATTAGAATTGGAAAATAATGCTATGAATAATAGCGTTATATTATAATCCTCAAAATCATTTTTAATTAAACCAAATATAACTAGTCTATACATAGCAATATTTGGTATATTTTTTTATTTATTTTTTTATTCTTAATGAGTCTTAAATAGTGCCAAAGGTACTCCACAAAAGTATATAAATTTATTCTAGTAATAGTTTTTGAAGTTTTTAATTCCTACTAAACAAAAAACAAAATTTATTCCAAGAATATTTTATCTATCAAAAATGTTGTTAAATTAAGATTTCTTATTTATACAGATATGTTGACTATTGGCTTTCTTTTAGGATTTTGCAAGACTTATCTTATAAGATAGCATAGTCTTCTTATACGACACTTCATTCATTACGATGAAAAGCTTTTATGCCACAGTATTCACTGTAATGTAAATACTTAAATTCTACATATACTAAATTTTTATTACAAATTTAGCACAATTTTGGTTATCAGTATCAGTCATATTCTTAATTTTGCAATCCTTATTTACTTATTGCTTAAAAAATTTTTTTTTGTAACCTTTATTTTACACGAAAAATCGGCGAATAACATAAAAACATAAAATATTAAGCATTCTTGAAAATTCAGGAACCCGAAGAGTAGTCAGAAAATTTTAAAAGAAGCCAAAAAATCTCGAGAGTATCAAGAGCATTTTTTTATATAGGGTTATTGGGAGTTATCAGCGAGATGTACCATTTGATTTCAATAAAGATGCACGATTTTGTATTCAATTTTTTTTTTAATTTCAGAACTCTTTTTAAACATTAAAATATATATCCATATGGGTGCAGTACAATGTTTTATTAATTAAATAATATCTGTATAAATAAATGATTTTAAGCTAAAAAGTTTTCTGTATCAAAATTTGTAAAAAAATGACCAAGAAACTAACGTGATTTTCATGTAATAAACGATGCAATTCTCATGGAGAATTCACGTGACTATTTTTA
Organism: Eupelmus kiefferi; assembly: GCA_030522745.1. Classification (NCBI taxonomy): domain Eukaryota; kingdom Metazoa; phylum Arthropoda; class Insecta; order Hymenoptera; family Eupelmidae; genus Eupelmus; species Eupelmus kiefferi. The sequence continues at coordinate 3,311 of JAPYZB010013090.1, read as the reverse complement.
ATCGGGTTATTTTCATTTGAACAGCTTGTTTATAAATTGAATTGATTTTTTATGCAGGTGCAGCTTAATGACAATAGTAATTATCACGATAATCGACGTAAGTTTTAATATCAAAATTGTTTATGAAACACGTTATTATAAAATACTTACATTGTAAATATTTCAGGTGGTATTCAGACATACACTGAAAGATTCTCGATATATGAATACATTATTGTATTAAATGTTTCAGTGAATATACTAGCTTTTACGAATTAAAAATTTATAAAATGAATTTTGCAATGATTACAAGTTTTTAAAGTCACTAATTGCATTCTGTATTCTGTGACAAAAAAATATATATAATTACTGCAATAATGGATTTTGACAAAGCAAATACTATAGTTTCAACCTGCTTATTGGCAGTTCTGTATTTTTGTGCTTCTCCAGCTAGCGCAGGTAGTTATTCACCTAACGACTATTACGCTTCAATAGAGAAAGCTAATAATCCAGATTGGATGAGCAAATTATCAGATGATCTGGCTTTGAGTGACCTATCTATACCTGGAACACATGATTCCATGGCTTTTTACGGAAACATGGGTTCTCAATCTGGAACTCCTAAGGGGTTGACTGACGATATTACAAAGTTACAGCAACGATTCGATAATAGTCCACGCTTATCGTTAGAAAGACAATTCCAAGCGGGAATTAGAGCAATCGACATTCGAGTAGTATTTACAAAATCAAAAAATCCAAATGATCCTATTCCTAGTCCACAGTTTGCAATTCATCATGGAGCGATATATCAGCATGCCAATTTTCTCGATGTTCTTCAAGTTAGTTCCAAATTTTTGTTACTGAATCCCCGTGAAACCATTCTCATGCGCCTTAAGTTAGAAAAGGGAAGTAAGAAAGATAGACTTAATTTTCCGTCGGTGTTTGACAAATACCGAGATAGTGAATACGGAAAAGTGTTGTACTACCCCTCAGTGGCTGGAACTGGTTCGATTGGCATACCGAAATTGGGCAGTGTCCGTGGAAAAATTGTTTTAACGACGCTCAAAGGGTCGAAGGGTGGTACATATGTCGACTATGGTATTAACTCAAACTCTATAATCATCCAAGATAAGTATGAATTTCATAATGCTGGAGTCTCAAGTAAAAAATTTAAATACGTTGTTAAACAATTTGAAGCTACTCAAGATCCAGCGAATCGCGATAAGCTGATGATTAATTTTATTAGTGCAACGACAAAATTTGGTGCGATACCTGGAACAAGGGCAAATGGGCCATCAGCTATTGCTCATGATACAAATCAAAGGGTGTGGGCATATTTAAATAATAATTACAAAGGTCAGCCACGTACTGGAATGATAATGATGGATTATCCAGGATGGAAGTTGATTGATACGATCATTAGTTTTAATAAAAAAAAGACGACGTAAAATTACAAAAAAATATGTATTTAATATGAAGTATACGAATACTCTAAAATGAATGTAAACTACTTCATTCGCACTCCCAAGAAAATATTTGAGCCTTTTAATTTTTGATAATTCATTTAATTTCTCATTTTAAAAAAGTGGACCCTCGAAATTGCGATAATAATTACAGTTCCCTTAAAATATTTTAATAATAAAAACGTTCGACAAATGTATGCCGATTTTGTGATATAAATCTCTATGTAATAGACAGATATTTTGTATTCATATATATATATATATATAATTAAAAAAATTGTTTAAAGTCAACAAATTAATTATTTATTATAATCAATTAACCCTTTCACGTACTTAAGAACATTTTCGTCCTTGGGGGAAACCCTCTACTTTAAGAGATCGCTGCAGTATACAAAACGTAATTAAAATAAAAATGCAATTGAAATAGTTTATTTAGAGTCATTACAAACTCTGTAGATGTTTAGAATGTTAAAATTAATTTTTTTTAATTTTTTAGAAAAACTTTTCTTAAAAAACTCGAAAATTTTCAAAGCTAGGGCGTGCATGAAAGAGTTTAATACTTTTTGTATATTTTGTATTATAATGAATGGATGCAAAAACTAAATGTTATTTTTTATTTATTTTAATCTTCATATTCTGTGTTACAGCAACAAATTGATTCATCATCGTCATTACTATCTTCTACTTCAGGAAACGCACATTCTACAAACTAAAATTAAAAAGAGAATTTAAATGAAAAAATAACATTATACGAGAGAAAAGTTTTTAATATCATATAGCTGCAATTAAATTAAAATAATTGAATGAAAGTTATTTTATAAATCAGACCTACGTATTCGCTTCGTTAATTATTAAAAAAATGTATTAGGCCCAATAATTAAATAACATAAATTATACAGAATGTTCAAAAAGTATCGAACCGACTAATTATCTGACATTCCAAGATGAAGACTTTAAGTATATCAGTAAAAGTTGTCTAATGTATTAAGAGACTTTTTAAATATCATGCATTTTAACGTGAAGTTTTTTTTTCAAAGATTTTTTAAGGCTTGATTCAACTTAAAAGGCGTTTGTTTTAAAGGCTTTAATCTCATTCAGTGGTGTTTGGATTCTTTTTGTGCCATAAAATATTGAATAGGCCAATAGGGATAGTTTTGACTTTCAGTGAAGACAGTCCAGCAATAATTCAAGGGTGTAACTACACCCTATAATAATAATAATAATAACTATTCTATTTCTTAAATTATTATACAGAGCTGCAGAAAGCAAATTTGTTTATTTCATATATACAAATTGTATCAAACAATATCGCTAATTAACCGAATTTTACAATATTATAGAGGAAGCTTTGAATTTTTTAATTTTTTAGACTAGATTGGTATTTAGTGTCAATAAATGTGTAAAAATATATACTTTCACAGTAAAGAGTGACAAAAATATATTGCATAATCAAAAAAAGAGAAGGTTCTATGGAATGTATATCTCTGTGCTAGTAGCGTAACAGAATTTCAAATTGATATCAATTTAGAAGATAGCTAAAGCTTCTTATATTTAGACCTACGCCTATTCTTAAAGTAACTACAAAAGGTCATATTTTAAATATTTAAACCGATGTGAAACTTTTCTGCTCAATAAGAATACGGGTACTAATTTTTTGTTTTTTAATTTTCATTTTTTAAAATATTCCTCCTCAAGTGGTTTTTTTAATGGAGCATAATAACGTTTCCTCTCTAACACTACAGTACTCTTTATAATAATGAGAGATTCGGATAGCTTAAGGTGGCCCATCAGGCATATATAGGACATAAATTAGAGATTGTTTTATTTGCATTTCATTAAATTGATAATGTACGAGCAAATGTATATCGA
>JAPYZB010013068.1:0-12680 GCA_030522745.1 Eupelmus kiefferi | reverse complement strand
AAAGCATGCCTTTTTGAACATGCAGTTAAATTTAAATTGTAGTTTTAAGGCATGATTTTTATCTATTTTTATAACTATTTTTAATGGTTTCAAAAAAATTAAATAAACGTATCAATAACGAATATTTTATTGAATAAAAAACTGAAATATGGAAAACTTACAATATTGCATGTGAATCGCTAGTCAAAATAATATTATAAATTGATGTACCAATATTTATTTATCAGTCGATTTCAAAGTTTAAAAGCCTATTTTTTTATTGAGTAAAAGAAAATAGAGTTTTTCTGGGAATTTTAAAATTTAAAAATACAAACAGATTTTGCAAGAAATACAAACGTTTATAAAAATTTTTACAGTGTAAACTAGATCATGCGGCCGCTACGCAACCAGAGATTAGATTAACTATGGTTATAATTGACAACGAAAAAGAAAAAAATTACAAAGGCATCTTCATAGCCAATCAGATAACGAATAAACTATCAACAATAAAATACACATTCATTTTTTATATAGGAATAAAATACAGATTAATTTTTTATAAAGGGATATATCAAAATCACAATCATAATAGTCATAATAAAATCCTTTGCATTTTATTCAAAATCTGTTTAGTATTTTTAACTCATTTAAAATTCTATTTCATTATTGTAACGAACTTGGCCTTTTAATTTTTAAGTTGGGTAAAATCAATTAATAATATCTAATCAATTAATATATAAAACTATCTTAATTATGACATTTACTTGGTAATATTTATTGAGCAAAGTAACTAAAATAATACAGAAATCAGAAGGAATATAATAATTGTTAACATAATTATAGTGATTATAATACTATACATTATTAACCAGATTTTATATTTAAAAAAAATAATTATTTTTATAAAAGTTGTATCAAAGTTTTAAATGTATAAAAAGTGGTAAAAGTTAATAAAATATAAAAAGAAAATATTTTTGATGCTTAGGTCAAAAAGTGTTATCCAACTGAACTTTCTGGCAAAGAAAAAGTTTTTATGTAGACCTTTGATTTACTAAAAAAGTAGCAATCAACTTCTTCAAAGAAATCGTAATTATGAAGTAGATTTTTTAGTCATAGAATCGTTAAGTAATTTTGATATTTTTATTTAATGGTCTTTTCTTGAACTAGTTATAAATTTTAATGGATTTTTCAACGTTTAAAGTTAGTACTTTAAATTTGATTTTTAATTATTATATTATTCATTTAATATTTTTAAATAATCTACAAACAGTCCTACTATTTAATTATAAAAGAGACTAAAAAAGGATTAAAAGTAAAACTTATTTAATTTGAAATAACTTTTAGGATTTAATTTTAAAGCTATTTCATCTATATTATATGAATTATATAAGTAACAAAAATTCATAGTATGCATTTATTAAATGATAATACGTGACATATTCCATCCTATTTCATACATAAAAAATCTTAAATATTTAGCATAAAAGAGTCTTTCAATAATATTGCCTTCTGACGCAATATCTATTTTTATATATAGAATATCCATTGATTGAGCTTTGTGGCCAAAATAATTAAGCCTCTAATTGGCTCTTTTGAATTTAATCGCATTGATTTTATTTATTGCCAACATTTGAGGTTTGCTTATCATAACTATAAAAATATGTGCAGACGTGCGCAGCACGCGTGATGTGCTAATTTAATATATCATTCATCTATAATGTATCCGCTTTAGTATTATGCCTTGAGAAACCTATATACCATTAACAGGAATTGTTTCTACGATTTTTAATCTTGACTACTATCTATCTTAACAGTATATTTCAGTAATATTGCTCTTTCTAGTCACATCTTTTTTGTTTTAATATTACAAAATCAACAATAGTTTCATTGTGATTAAATGTAAATAATATTAAAGCTTTCTTTTCATGACACTGTATCTTAAATTTTTCAAACATTTGTTTAAAAACCGCAATAAAAAAAGCGAACCCTTAACTTTCAACCTCCACCTCAGCATCCGCAGAAAACTAAACCCCTCGATTTTCTTTCCATAAACACTCCATCATTTACGCGAATTATTTTCCATTCACCCTCGACTCCCAGGCCCGCAGCCTACATTCCCTTTTCCGCTAGGGCCGGCTGCGCGCACTCTTCCACAATACAATCCGTATTAGCTCAGGCTCGGATCTCTCTCGGCGCTCGGCAAATGCAGAAAAAGAAAAGCAAGCAGGCAACTGGGATCGATCGGTTCCTCCCCCGCTTGTCCATCCACTCGCTTTCCTCCCTCGCCTCTTTCTCTCCCTCTCTCCTCTCGACTGGCCTCCTTCGCAGAAGTGACCCGTAAGAATTTCTGGATAACGTTGTTATCCTTTGTGCAAGTCCGGGCCTCCGGCAACGACATACATACATAGACACTCGCCCCAGCGAGCTCGCGCGCAGTTGTCTCTCAGATGCTGCACGTACGTAGCTCGTATAAAGCCGCCCCCGGGCCGCGAGTTATACAGGCGCACTATAGGGGGTGGGAGGCAAAAAAGAGAAAACGTCTCGTCTAGCTAGACACAGGGACGCGCGCGCGCGGCTCGTCATAAAGCGGTGCCAGGGCTATACTCGTTTCTGCTCTCGTACGCCGCATGAATACACACAGGGCCGGGCAGAGGGCTGTATATGTACGGCGCGCCGCGGCTTTATTTATGGCTTTTTTCGGCGAGTTCCGCCCTTCTCGTTCTCCTGACGCCGCCAGCGGCGTAACTTTCATATAGAGCGACGTCAACGTCCAGCCCGCGCGATCGGCTCCCTGATGCGCTCCTGGTTATACGGCCGCCTGTCCATTTGCTCGATTGAAAATGTTGCTCGGGTGGTTTTTTCGAGGGGGAGGTACGGATGTTTTATCGAAGCTTTTTTCCAGTTATATATTGTTCGGAAATTTCGTTTGGTTTACTTAGAAAATTGTTTTTCCAAAACGGCCGAACGGGCTTTTCTTTCAATTATTTTGCCATACGGTTTTACATTGCGAGCGCGCAGTCGCAAAGCGTTCTCCAGGCGTAGTGCCCGCGTGCTCAAGAGAGAGGAAAGTTTCATGAATTTCCCTGCATCGTCTGTTTCTTTCAGCCGTGCACTTATGCAATTTCTAAATTCACTTGGACGATTTCGAAACTTTATACGCCTGCAGTAACGCGAGCATGCGTTACTTTTTTTATTCCTTCGACGAAAAAGTCCATGTGTTTTATTATGTATAATTATTCACAAAGACCTATAACAATCACACAAAGTAAGCTCCCCCTCGACATTTTTAAAACACAAACCAAAAAAATGCATAAAAACAAAAATCCTAACCCAACCACTCACCATTAATTCCCCAGGCAAGAAACCCTGCTTAGCGGCAACGAGTCATCAGGCCTACAGTTAGCTCTATGGGCACCGCAGGGTAACGCTCTCGTCTACGTGTTCCAAAGCAACATCTACTACCGGCCCCAAGCCGAGCAGCCCGACGATTATCAAATCACCTTCACCGGCGCCTTCGGCACCATCTACAACGGAGTGCCAGACTGGGTCTACGAAGGTGAGCAAACTCGATGATTTCTTACGCTTAACGTATCGTTTCTGCACAGAGAGCGGTAAATAGGGCGAATTTTCGCATGGCTGATTCACCAGCGCGAGGAACGCGAGAGAGAGATAGAGAGAGGTAAAGTACGTGAGCTGGTTCGCTCCGCGCTTCCCTCTCGCTTTTTCTCCGCGGGCTGATCTGCCGAGCATTCGCCGCACGAACCCGATGGTTTTTAACGCTTTTATTCACTTTTACAAGGGGGTTGAGAGCTGTAATGATGCTCATCGATTTTATTATCAGGGTGTAATGTTGTTTTTTTGAGATTTTAGTTGGTTAAAGGAGAGATTTTTATTGCATTTTTGTCTGTAAGTATATAATGTTGTACTGAAATTTGTTAATTCGGTTTATAAGTTACTTTTGGTCTTATAAACGCTTTATAAAATTTTTTACAATACTCTCTTGAAAAAACTGAGCAACACATAAAAACTAATATTAATAAAAGAAAACTTATAAATCTAATGTCTAAATCACAACATTCAAAAAATTCATAAATCCCTCCATCTAAAAACACAAAAAGCTCAGATACAGCCAACGCTTCCACTCGAACGTGCCGTCAACAAGCCGCAGTCGGTCAGCGCCGCATCGAAATTAGACCCGAGCAGAAAAGGACGCGTCCGTGCGTAATCGAGGCCTCCTACCTTCTCGACTGCTCATCAATGCGTGGCTCGACTCTCGGCTCCGTATACAGCCGCTCGCGCAGAGAGACAGAGAGACAGGCCAGCTATAGATCGTCAGGACATTTTAGCTCTCTAACTCTGCGCAACAGCAGCCGCAGGATGCACGTCCTTAGCCCCGCTGCTCGATTTACATTCCCTCTCTGGCAGCGCGGCCAGGGTAAGCGCGATGCCGTGCGTACATTAGCCAAAGGACCGTTTCGAGAGGAGCGCACGAGTCACTTGATCCCTGGGTATATGCGCAACGGCCGGCTGCACTCGACGAGTATGCAAGCTGCTTCGTGATCTCGGCGCGTAGTTTTTTTTTATGTTTTGACGAGGGGTTGTGGATGGGGGGTGGAGTGGAGTTGTTAAATGTTGCTGAGAGGGTAGTGTGGAGAATGTTTTTGAGATGGGTTATGGGTTTGATTAAGAAGAATTATGGAGTTGAGGAATGTTTGCGAGGTTGAAGTTTTGTTGCAGTTTTTGTTTGATTATCTTTCTTTCTATGTGTATTTTAGAGAAAGTGATTTTAAATTTTTTATAACGTCTGAAAAATATATACGTGTCTCAAAAGATAAGTACTTTCAAGTAAATCAAATATTCAACAGAAAATTCCAAAAAATATTTTTCATAAAATCTTAAAAAAACGTCGAAAGGAATTTCTCAAAAATCTTAAAAAGCACTTTGAGTAATAAAAAATACTTCTCACGTACTGTGGTTCAGGATTTACATGACTTCTAAAACATGATACCACACACTCTCTTTCCTGTTTACTTACACACATTTTTTTAAACAATCTAAATTACAAAAACTTTTGTAAAAAAGTAGAAAAAACCATTTTTTCTAATTTATTTTTATTTGCGACTTTTACTAATCTAAATTTGTAATCATAGTATATATGGAAACGGTAACAGACAAATGTTCAACTTGCCTGACCTTAATGGCACTATACTACTGAATCTTTTATTTTAAAATAGATTTGCTATATTTCATTATGCCTTTAAAAAGTCTAAAATATACATAAATGAAGATTTTTTGCAAATAAAATTTTATGTTAGAGTCATTAATAAACAAAAATTTGACAGAACATTCTAAACATTTTCATTATAAATTAATTTTAAAAATTTCAGTTTTTTCAAATGCTCTAGTGGTCGTAGTTTTTGTCTCGTAGTCATCATTGAATTTATAACTACAGACTATAATCTGATAGATATATCTTCAAAGTTATTATTATGATTCTCATATTTTTTACTTTAAAAATTTCATTAACTAACACATAAAAATTTAAAATATTATTGAAATCGAGACATAATTTTGTAGGTTTTGATAATTTTCGAATTAATTTTCATGAAACATTATTTAATTTTCTAAGAGATAATCTGATATACCTTTTAAAGTAAAATCGGACCAAATTAAAAATTCTTCAGTCATTTAGTATTTTTCTAATGTTGGCAATATTTATTTCAATTACATAAAAAATCAACTTGATTTTATTGTTTCTTTTCGTACTACATTATTTCCAATACTATAATACAAAACCCAATCAGAACATAAATTTTTGAAATCCAAGTCCATCTTTGATCAAAATCTGGCTTAAACACAAGCAAAAGCAGCTTCCTTCAGCGGCAAAATCGGCCCCGGAGAGACCAGTTCTTTTTTTGGTCGAGTGTCAGATGTAACGTTAACAGCACCCAGGGAATTTGGAAAAATACATTCGCGCAAATCCCCATTCGCTGATGGAGCGCTGCCCGGCTTTACTTGGCGAATCTTCTCTTTCTCTCCCTCTCTCCGTCTCTTTCTCCGATCCTCTCGCGCACTTCGTGTACCTTTCCTTTGGAACACATCTTCCCTCGCGTTCCATCGGATTATCCTACGTGCGCGCGCCCGGAGAGACGGATGCAGAAAAATTTCTCCACTTTAATTCGCTTGCTCTACCTCCAGCTTTTTGCAACCAACTTATCGACATCGATAAACATTTTTATAAAACTTTTCTCGCAAACTTCTCCTTTCTCCCACCTCCATTAATAAATACACCCACGACAAACTTTTTACCCTCTAATACAATATCAATCGCGCTGCGGCTGTTATCCGCGCGAGGCACTTGCTTCAGCGCTCGAGTAAACGCGAGCGCAGCGGCGCAAGATAAAAGCAAGAAAAACGAAGAAGCTCGCTCGCAGGATGTAGAACTCGCGTCCTATAGATACTGCAGCCATAGAGCCTCGCACGCGGGCGCGATACTTTAGCGAGTATTCAGCGTACCGAGCGCGAGCGGGTATATATTGAAATCCACTTACAGCCTCACAGATATTCCCCCCGATGAGATCTTTGACTCTCCCCCTTTTTCTTCCTTTATCTCTCTTTTTCCGAAGAGAGCTAGCTCTCAGAAAGAGGGGGAAGTGAGAGCGAATATCGGTATTCCGGACACGAATCTGATTTGGAATTCTATGTTCTCTCCTTATGCGAGGTCGCGCTCTCTCGCGCGCGCGCCTCGCGAGATGTAAGCTTTAAGTTGGCCGAGAATATGAATGAAAAAGAGACAGAGCCGACCCCGGGAAAATAAATCGCGCGCCGCGCTCAGCGGGACGTTGTCTCCCCGGCGTGTCTATCCGCTTCTCCTGGATTGCAGCCCCTATAGCTTCTGCTCTCGATGAGTGGATCGCCAAGAGGGGATCGGCTTTTAATCTTCCGAGAAGAATTTCTCATCTCGCGGCTTTTCGCGTCTCTCTGTCTCTTCGATTGGTCTGCTTGGCTGGGAGAGGGACAGAAATTACGGACGCAATGCCGGAGCGATGCGGTTATTGGAATTTCGGCGCGGCGTGGAGGAAATAGATTTGTTTTCTTTCGTGGAGCGGCTTATTGGGCTGCTTTTTTTCGTCGACGCTGAGGATCTTTGCTCGATGGGGGGAGGTGAGACAAAGCCGGTGTAAGCTAGACGAAATTACGAAGGGCAAGTTTTTAAGTAGATTTGAAGATTTCGAGAAGTTTTAATAATATTACGCGATTTCTTTTGCTACTTTGGAAGTGTTACGGGGGGGATTATGGAGGATATTTAAATTTCGCATCTTTTAGTTGGTGCATAATGCCGCTTGCTTGATAGTCGCGAGAGCGTAAAACTTTTATTTTAAGCTTGTAGATTATAATTTTTACACGTATTTATGGACGTGAAAATATTCATAATTTCAAAAGTAAGCTATAATTCTGAAGCGTATTAAAAATAAATTCACTCAACTACCAATACTGATCTAAACTTAGTCAATATAAAAACTTTAACGCATAATCTCTACTTTTGTTTAAAACTACATTAATTATACCCATCATTTATCAACACCATCTATCAACCCATAAATTCAAACAAACCCCAAACCTTATCTCCCCCCACAAAATTCAAAAAACCCCAAGAAACATATGTTAACTCTCTCCCGCACTTATTCCCAGCGTCAAGAAGAAAAAGCGCCAGCGCAGCGCTTTCACTTTCGCCCCGATAGCGCGAGAGACATAGACTACGTGATCGAACTCTCGCCTCGTCTTCCCTCAGATTCCCTCATATACATACAGCCCCTCCGAGCAGACGTGCGCGCATCTCGAGAAAAACAAATCCGAGCGCGTGTCGAAAAATACGGGCCGGCGCGAAAATTGAAACAGAACGTGAAAATCCGATACGCAGCGCAAAGAGAGGGAATATACACCGTCGGCTCCCTACATACCGTTCCAAGACTCCGCGGCGTTTGCCAACGAGAGAGACGCGCCGGCAGCAGACACATGTAAATCAGCCTTTATTTCGCGGGAAGCAGCCAGCCGTCGCGCGGTTGCACTGTGTGTGACTCTGCATATACGGGAGCTCAGAGCTGTAGCCATAAAGTGCAGCCTCGGCGCGCCTCGGGGCTGAGGCGAAACGAAATGCAAGCTGTTGAAAAGGCGAGCTCACTGTCTTTCGGCCTGGGTAATGCTGGGAAAGGGAGAAAAGCTCAGGTAGAGGAGTATCGACAGATCGTTGATTGGCGTTACGCCGGGAGTATCGAACTTAAGGGGGGACGTTGCTGGAGAGCTGGTAATGCAGTACGACGAGGGGGACTATCCTCTGAACGACACCCTGAATTCTAATCGACTCTCAAGAATGTAATCTTCGTCCGGCTACGGAGAAAGCGATCGCGCGGTTCCGTTCTTCTAGCTTCTTGGCTCTTTCTTGTTTTGTCTTTTTTTTAGAGAGTCTAGTGAAATGGGGGAGCTAGGGGTTTTGTTCGTTTTGCTTTGGGAGTCGAGAGTCTGTTGACAAAAGTAGGAACTTTGTCGCCGGGTTTGTTTTGCTTTTTTTGTTTCTAACGAGGTTTTGTTCCTAATGGTATCAACAATGGAATGCATATAATTTTAATTAAATTAAGTTTCCGAGATAATAAACAAAGTTAGACGAAAGAGTTGAAGTATACTAGTTTATCTGTTAAAGTTGTGCAAGTAGTAAGAGTCAAGATTAAGGGAAACGGTTGGTAGCTCTGCATTTCCCTCTGAATATTTCACCGTTAAACTTTAATTTCTTCATTCTCTCGAATTTCCGCTGGCCAATTGTTTTAAATCTAATGTCATTCTTTAGTTTTAGTTAATTATTTACATGGATTAAGTTCTCTTTGTAAGACAGAGTTATCCTTCTGGAAAATTAAGGAGCCTAAGCCGAAAACTCCTTCGGATCTCTCTCTTATTTCGACTTACAAGCTAAAACCTACCTTACAAGAAAGAGAAATTCGTGCTGGAACTGCTTCTCTAATTAATCCTAACCAACTATTTGTTTTATTCAACACTTGATTTCCGATTCTTATACTTCTTTTATACTTTCTTATACTTCGAATACATTAGAAGATTAGAGATTATTTTTTTATAAATACAACTAAATTCATTTATCCAAAAACAACAAAAAATTCAAACCAGAAAATAACTTACTACTTCCACAAAGTACTCGTCAGATCCATAATTACCATTATTTAATGCGTTCCACATTTTTCTCCTTAGCCCAGTTGCGCGTCCCACATCCCACGCCATCGACGCACAATTAGCCTAAGCCATATACGCCGGAGATGAATAGCAAACGCCAAGTACGTCATTTTCTACTTAACGACGTGGCTCTCGTCGCATTGCGGGGATAATCAGCTTAAAACTAGGCGGCACGCACGAAGCGCAGATGCATCATTACGTACAGTGACCCAGCCCCTCTGTGTGATCTTCGTACCTCGCGCCGCAGACGCAAACAATCTAATTGTGATGTAAACGTCATCAATTCGCCGGGAGCAGAGACAATAGCTCGCCTTGATCTTAGCTAATGCCGCATAAGCACAAACGCATCAATGAGAAGCGAGCAAGGGATGAATGTTCTTTTGTTCTCCTGATTGCGAAGCTGCGCGCGCGTGCCGGGGATTCATTAGGCTTTCCGCTATTATGACGAATGATCGCTACCGCGCGGTCATTAATTATGCTCTGTGCGAATTATTCTTGGGATGGAGGTAAACAAAGAGGAGTGGAATGACTTTTTTTCTAACGGAGGGAGGTTGTAATGTGTTGAGTGCTGTTTTTTGTGGGGTAAATGTAATGTGCGCCTTGTGCTCCTTATCGTAAACAGTGATTTTCGGATTTTTTTCGTAATTATCGAAATTTTATGCGCAGTTTATTTGTATGGAAGGTAATAGTAATTGTCGAGGAATGCGTAAAATTTTATTATCGGGGATTTAGAAAAATGCGATTTTAACGTATCGTAACCTGTAGTTATAACATGATTATACTACTACACGTGAAAGTAGCTTTTAATGTACAAGATACTAAAGCAAAATTAATACTGTAGCTGCTTGTACTCTGTCTCGCGTTACCTTCTATTCTGCTATTAAATTACTATACTGAAAGCATCCTTTTGCTAATTAATTTACAAAAATACTCGCCCCGGCTGAAAATCTCCAAGTACAACATAAATTTTCAACAAAGTCGACAACAAAGCGCACTGCAAAATTTACAACCCAAATAGACATCGCATAGATCATTCTTACAGAATTTCCACGATTTTTCGAATTCAAATAGAGAGAAAATATCCACGCTCTATCTTGCGCGCAGTCGCGCGCTCGAAAAATCGAAACTCACAGACGCGCGAATAAAGACGAGACGCGCTCGCTTGCGTTACGCAAGTCGACGGGCCCGCTTGCTCGCGCGATATAATTTCATATGACTTCGGGAGTCACACATGTAAAGAGAGAAGCACTCGGCGCGCTCGCTGAAGTTCCAGAAAAAGGAGCGAGAACGCGAGAGCGTGATGAAATACGCGCTTGCGCGAGCTTTAGCTTGTCAACCGGCCAAAAAGAGAACAGCGCGAGCGGGGAAGAATGGAAAACAAAAACGTGGAAAAACGAAGGTGCAGAGGAAGCCGGCGGAGAGAAAAACGAGGAGGGAATGCGCGCTCTCTCGAGAATGAGAGGAAGGAAGCGGACGAAGGAAAAGAGCGAGAGAGCAAAAAGGTACGGATGAGAGGAGATAGGGCGAAGGGAAAAGAAGAGGAGCGGAAAAGAATCTGAAATTCGTTTTTTCCAGGCACTGATGAAGCCGGCCGACCGGCAGCAGCGGCTCTCTCTCTCTGGAATTTCGCTTTGAGCGCGGGGGCCCAGGACAAAGACTTTTATACAGGCTACAAACGCTCGGCCGTAAATAAACGTAGACGAGGCTCTGCGCGCGCGCGTCTTAGTCTCAAACGCGAGCGAGCTCAATACGCCTACGTGCACGCACGCGAGTTCCGCGAGGCAACGCGCTGGCGGAGAGAGGCTGAAGACGTGTGCGAGAACGCTGGAACAAGTAGTAAAGCCAAGAAGCTTTCGCGCGGCCCGACGTGCAGTCACCAAGCGCGCACGCGACAGTTGCCTGGCGCGGGGAAAGCTGGGGAGGGTATGGCGCTGTAAAGTTATTTTGTTGGGTGGATGCTTAAGTTTTTAAGTTTAGTGAAATTTTTTATTGAGGTGGATTTTTTTTGGGATTGTTGGGAAGGTGGAGGGGAAAGTTTTCGTTTTTGCGATTGCTGATGTGCTCAGCGGAACTGTGAATATGCTGTTAGTAATGAAATTTATTACTAATCCTGTTGTTGGATATTTATTATAAACTATAATACCTTAAATTTTATACATACTAGTACTCTAAACATATATACACACGTATTTATAAATAAATATTTATTGATGCAATAATATTTTTTATCTTCTTTCTTATGAGCACATTCTTCTACTATATACAAAAATTTTAATGATTTTTCGTTGTTGTATGAGAATTTTTAAATTTATATAATTCATAGATGTATGTACATATCTTTTGTTATAACGGTATTGTTCAACGGTATTGTTATTATAAATTCAACATATTATTTTTGAAATTTCGTTATTGCATCAACCTTGTTTTTGTATGAGTTTCAAAACTACGGTATTGTTACGATGTATAATGTACACAATGTTAATTATGATATTAAAGATATTCATTATGCCAGCAAAGTCCTTTCATAAGGAAACTAACCTTTAAAAGAACGTTACAAAAACATAGATAAATTTATCAATTTTTCTTTTTGTATCTTATTGTTTTATTTGGTTTTGAGTTTTTAAAATAATTTATTTAATCATTTAAATGAATAATAATTAAATAATAAAATACATTTTATTATTTGTATAACAGTTACAAGCTAAAAAGTAATCTGTTGTGTTTATATACTAAAGTTCTGAAACATAAATAGCGTAGCATAATACAAGTAGCACATTTGATAACAATGTAATCTAAATTTAAAAAAATTATTGTCATAAACTTTTGAAATATTAATATTTTCAATTATAGAATAGTAGTACTCTTCAAAAAGAGTAGAGGAAAATGTAAACAGATTTTTAGTTTAAAATATTTTAAAGATATTCGACGTTAAAAGAATAGTTTGCTTGAGTAGGTTTTTTGATGCAGCTTCAGAAAACTTTTATTTTCCTCAAGTGTAGCAACTATGAATACGACTTTTTATACTTTGAGTTTATACCTTTGAAACAAACTTTGAGTTTATACCTTTGAAACAAGTACTATCTCCTGCACATTTAAAAATTATAATTAAATGAAATAAATTTCGTTTCATTTGCAACTTTTTCCATTCCAATCCTAGAAGTAGTTAAAAAATTATGATAAAAGTCGATTTTAAATAATTTCATGCAGTAGTCATATATCTGTTTAAAACGTAAAACTTTCAAATTTAATTAAAAGTTTATAATTGTATTAATAATATTATAATAAAATTTAAGCCAAGGAATATTATATATGAGTTACCAATATAATTATCAGTTTTTTTTCCGAACTCTTCTATTATTAGTATGATTTCACAGCATACCAATTTTGAACAAAAAATTAATAGGGTTTCATAAATAATGTAAAATCTTTTACCTTATTATTTTATCATTAAGTGGAATTACATA
>JAPYZB010013064.1:0-10021 GCA_030522745.1 Eupelmus kiefferi | reverse complement strand
CGCACAATCTCTCAATTCCTAAAACACCAAAAAACACCGCTTCCACGAACATCCAGCTACACAAACCGCCGCAAAAAAAGAATCCTCGATTCACGGAAGGCAGCCCTGCCCCTCGGAAGTGCCTTTCACACTCGGCCATCTATATATCCACACTCGCTCTCGCGCTGGTATCAGAAAAGCGCGGCCAGCTCGCCACCCACACCGTCATCCTCTCACCCATTGTCCAAGCCTCCCCCTCTTTCTATCTCTCTTTCCGCGAGCGAGCTCGGTTGACCTATGCGCGACCTTCGCGCCGTAGCTTGTCTACCTGCTGCTGCCTGCTGCAGGGAGGCTGCGCGCTGGTAGCTGCCTTTTCTCGCTGTCTGCTCGAGCGCGCGCACGATCGATCGGCCAAACGCTCCCTAGAGCTCAGCTCGTGTATATATATATATGTATGGGGGAGAGTGGCTCTCTCGCTCGTCTCGTGGGCTGCTGCGCGCAGCCTGCGTGTGAGCTGTGTCTGTGTGTGTATGTATATAGGGAAGGATGGATGTGTTGGGCTGGCTGCGCGCGTCAGTGTTGCGTGCAGTGGATTAGGCGAGCGCATTCGCCATTTGGCGCCGGGTTCAATGTGCCATTGGTAATCGCTGATCGGGGACGAATCGATTATGTAATTTGACGGGGGAAGCTTTGGGGAAGAATATTGAGGTGGATGAATTGCCGGGATGGAAGAGTCGAGCTGGATGCGGGGTTATTGGTTTTTGCAATGAATGAGAATTTTGTAATTATGCTTACGTTTATGAATTCATGTTACTCCAAAAAAATGGTCCGTCCGCGTTGTTTATGAAATCTTGTTTAATTTTTTATTCGACGCAGTGTAACGGCCCTTCGCAGGCTCCATGCCGGCTGCGTATTTGAAAATTTCTTTTTACAAGAGCGCCGAGTGCTAGTAGTCTTATAGAGTCATAAAATGGTACCCAGTAGTGTCGTTGATGCCGCAAAGCCGCAACGATCGGAAAGAGCGGTTATGTTTATTACGCGTTCGTGAAATTGCTGCTCTCCCGCGTCCTCGCGTCATTTTGCATGAAAATTTCGCTTTATATCTCGAGTCGTCGAAAGTTCACAATTATTCTCATAACTTTACAGAAAAAAACCCAAACCAAAAAAATTGTAAAATATTAAAAAGAAAAAAAAACAATAAAAATAATTCAATTCTCAAATGCATACACCAATCCAAATCCAGCATGTCAAATCGCAGCACCGAGCCAGCGTCTCCTTCAAACTCCGTAAAACGTTCATCACCCTGCGATCGGTGGAGAAAAAAGCACCGGTCCCTCGTCCGTTCACCTACAGCCACGCACACTCGCACACACATACCCAGAAGCCCGCGTAAAAAATTGCGAAGCGTCAACCGGGTGCGAGCGAACTGGCGACAATGGGCCGCTACCAAAAATACCAGTTCCTTTCCCGGAAGGGCCTCGGTGTATATATAAATTCGGAGCCGGCCCCCGGCGAGAGAGGAAGAAGAGAAAGAGGGGCCGTTATATGCCTTCTCTCTTTTTCGCCTGTACCGGCCGAAAGGCCCTTTTTGGTCGTAGTGCCCGGGGGTTTAACATGTGTTTCTCGCGCTCTTGCACTTCTTGTGTGCTGCTTGAACGTTGGATTTTGGACGGGGTTTTCTGTTGAGCGATGCAGGATCGTGCTGGTCAAGGTGCTAACGGCTGTGCATACTGGCGGTGTGTGTTTGCGCTTATGTGCTTCGGCGCGCCTGTTTGCTTAAGGCTGGGTTAGACTGATGTCTTCTGCGTGTGGTTGTATTGATTTTGTTTTGTATTTAATTTAGGATCGATCGTAATTTTATTTGATGAATAAAATTAGTACTTTGCAGAATTGCTAACTATTTATTTTAATCAAGATCGGCAATCTGTATTTAATTATATAAAAAAGCAGCGTATATAATTCACCGACCCGCAAGCATCACACCAATCGTTCATTTCAACCCAACAACTCCACTCTCCAAGAAACCAGTAATCGTTCGCCAAAACTCCAGCTCTGGTACCGATCAGGCCCCACAAAATCCTCGAAAGCGCACTCAATACAGCCCCGAGACCGGATCCCTCTCTCCACCATCCCAACAAAAGGGCCCAGATGAGGTATATACAGACGCACGCATATATCCAAGACGAGGGCTCCTTTCTCCGGCCCGCACGCATACACAGCCGGGCCCTCTCGAGACATAGTTCCTCGCCATAGGCGAGCACTGAGGGCACAAAGATCCTCGCATATATTCGACATCTGCTCTCTCTCCGCATCCTTCGGACCTTGCCAGCACGCGCGACGCTCGCTCACACAAAAGACGGCTTGTCGTCTCTCTCTCCTTCTCCCCCCTTTCTTCCGAATAAAAAGGGACGGCTCCCTCCTCTGCAGCGGCCCGATAGTTAAAGGGAGCGATTATTTCTTCGCGCGTCGCCGATTTTCAGCCTCGCACTGCGTGATGCAGCTCGCTGGGGTATATACGTCAGCAGCGTGGGTGTATGAATAGAGACGTCCAAATGAACGAGCGAGAGAGAAGGAGTTTATCGATGGCGCTGCTAACTGCTCGGAGGTGTACGGGAGGGACAAGGCTAGCAGAGCGCTGCTCCTTGGGATATATAAATTAATACGAAGAAGTTATAATGCGATATTTTAGGCGGCCGTGATAGGGAGGGAAGGGATAAGCTGGCTGTGTGGCGTCGTTTAAACGTGACTAATGCGCCTCGTTACATTGAGAGGTTCATTACTCTTCTGGCGTTTTGTTTTATTGCACTCGCGCGCGAGGTGAATGGGCAAAAGGACGCAGCGGGGAATCTTTTTCTTCAAATCGATTTTAATACCACGCGAATGATTATGGATGTAACAGTTTAACGTGACTGCCTTCGTTATTTTTAAATCGGGATTGTAAATAAGAAGCGCGGTTAGGGCTCGGCTCGATCGATGTGAAAGATTGTTTTTGTGAAATGGATGTAGGTATTTAATAGTAGCTGGTGGTTGAATGGATAAACAATGCCAAACATTTGCTACTATATATAGAGTGTACAATAATGTATTAAACACTTAATATTCATATCAAAAA
The DNA here is from genome assembly GCA_030522745.1 of Eupelmus kiefferi. NCBI lineage: Eukaryota > Metazoa > Arthropoda > Insecta > Hymenoptera > Eupelmidae > Eupelmus > Eupelmus kiefferi. The sequence continues at coordinate 6,930 of JAPYZB010013064.1, read as the reverse complement.
AAATTTTAAAGTTTCTTAATATTTTTTAAGAAAAAATTCAAAAGTTCCTTTTTATTTGAAGTTTAATTCCTTCGGGCCACATTTCACGCATACCGCCCTCAGGTCAATCACTTGGTAAGTTTTTTCCAGCTAAACTTCGCAGCCAGATAAGCTGAGGCCTCCGGCAACGAGCAAATTAGAGCTGCTACTTCTCCCTTCGAATTTAATTTTGGTGTAAATCGCTAGGAATTCTTGTTATAATTTGTCGAAAGATTGCTACAAGTGTTACCCATAAATGGTTTAGACAAAAATTCAACGAAAATTATAGATGAATTTTTTATGACTTTTATCATGATTGATTATCTAACACATTCATTTACAAGAACACAAAAAACTTGACGAAAAGAAAATAAATTTCAATTAACTACTTTTCGACATGAAACAATCTTTTCAATACTGTTATCGTGAAACATATCTTAATAATGTTGTAGAATAAATTGTTAAAATATAGCCTTTCATTAGAAACTCTAGAAGTACCACTTTTTACACTCACATCTCGCAAGAAAAAATCAATCGCACCCATTCCAAAAATCATTTTCCAGTCAATTTTTCGCCCGAAGCACTCGATCGCGTGACTCGCCCAGCTCCGAATTAGCCCGCGCTCATCTCCAGCCAAGCACATCGAAGAAAAGCGAAGCAATAAAGCCAAGCAAAGGGGAAGGGAGGGGGGCGTCGCAGATCGTGATAAATTTTTCCCCAACTCCACGTCCATTAGTCAGTGTTTGTAAATTCTATAGCGGAAAGTATCTCCACAGTCATTGTACCCCCTCTACACACCCACACACAGCAGCAGCCAGGCCGAAAACCCATCAGACAACGAGCGCCTATCTCAATAGAGGCCAGGCCAAGAGGAGAGAGAGAGCCGGGCAATCACCCTGACCACCTCCCCGTTTTTCATCTCCCAGCGCTATTAAATATTTGGCAAACATCAGGAGAGCGCCGAGACGCCGGGAGGAATAAAGGAACGCGACCGTCGGGATTCCAGTGTAGCGACCCCAGCCAAGCGGTACCGTTTCTATGGTACCGTTCCCGGATTATATACACCACTCTCTCTCTCTCTCACCCCTGTATACACGCATCCACACCCACACGGCCAGAGAGCCGGGAGCATGAAGGAGAGAGGGTGGAAGCCAGGAGCGAGATGGAGATAGGCTCAGGCGCGCAGTCGTTGCCCGAAGAGAGAGAGTGGAAGAAAAACACGAGGCGAAAGCTCGTCTGAAGGCGGACGCGGCACACGTGCGCGCTCTAGGGGCTGTGTATAACGGGCAGGCTTATTAATGCGATAAATACGCGAGGCGCGCGACAACGAAAGGCTCTCTTCGTTTTTCTTTGCCGGAGAGAGAGCTTCGCCCTGCTTATTGGATAGTTTTTTGCCCGGGAGAAGTTTGGGGGCTGAGGGGGGACGCGTTGATTTGGTTTGTGTACAAGGCGCTGGGGTTGGTGCATCGATCGCTGAATTTTCGTGATTGATCGCACTCTGGTGTTTTTTTCTTTGCTTGATTTGGGAGATAATGCAGAGCGGTTTGATGTATGCTTTATTGACGAAAAGTATTCTTTCTGCTGGTAAATATTTTCTTGCAACAGAGTAGAATAAAGAATTTTTGTTCTTCTATCTAATAACGGAATTCATAAACATACAACTAACGTAACATATCGTTCTCCAATAAACACAAACATTCTACCTAACAATCTCATTATTTCATTATAACCGCCAGTCAAATTAACGACAAATCCATCGCTATCACGAAAAAAGCATCTTAATCCCAGAGCTCGAAGAAAAGACACGTACAGTCCACAGCTTAGCAGAGAGAGCCCACAGGCCAACGAGCTCTCGGACAGTCGACTTAACCATTACACACACTCATCGCAGTGCAGCAACGACGCAGGGGCAAAACAATTCGATCGCGACGCGCATCGAGACTCGAAGCTTACACACACAGACGAGAACCAGAGCTAGGGTACGCGGGAGCGCGAGGGAAGCAGCGCCGAAAGCGAAGAGGGGCGCATGGCATTGACCGAGTCTATAGAACAGTGAGCGAGGCGCTGCCCGGAGAACGGCTCTCGTCGCCATGCAAATGACAGGGCGATTTTCTACTTCGCTAAGTGTGCAGCGCGCTTAGCGAGCGCCTCGTCGAAGCGAGCGATCATTCTTGTATATATGTGTATAATAATGCTGGCTTGTTCGCGTGTGCGAGTTGCATTGGTGTGTATAGGGAGGAGAGGCGATCGCGATGTGGATTGAACAAATTCATTTGGCTCAATTGGAGGCAACTGGAGAGGCTGAGGAGGAAAAACGAGACGAGAGGGGTGGGAGCTTTGACTAATGAAGCTGCCGATTGATGGCTTTTTTCGAATGACGATCGGGAGGCGAGAGAAAGAAGGAGAGAGTTGAGTCCGAAGTTTGGTTTGAGAAGCGGGTTTTTTAAATGAGAAAGTTGTTTATACGATATTTAGTGAGAATAATTACAGAATAATTTATTTCGCGATGATGAAAGTAAAAGGTAGTTCAAAATGATTAAATACTGGGCTCGTATTTATTAAGTTTTACAAAAAGCTATTGAAAATTTTAATATTCTATATCAAACGAAATCTATTAAATGTAGCTTTTCAGAATCTTGAAAATATACCTATATAAATAAACTAAAATAACAAGAATTAACATGGGTTAAATCGAACATCTGGTCCCGCATTTTGATGAAGTTCTGGGAGATGTTTTCTCAAGGCAAATTCATGGGGTGTAACACTAACAGATGAATCAACTGCATCAAAATCCATTAACTTTATAAAATAACTCGCCTAACTAACTCAAAGATCTTATGCTAACTGTTCAATCTTTTCGCAAAAAATTTAATAACAATAATCCACGAATGAACTATCAACTTCAAAAATTCCCCCTAGTCCTACACCAACTAATAAATTAACATCGCTCATACCCATAACCATCCAAAGCCACATAGCCATTGAAGAATCAAGCCCAGGCTGACGTCAGCTCAATTATATCGAGGTCCTTATACCCACACGAGCTCACACATCGACCCCTTTCCGCTCTATCCGTATTCCCAGGCGATCGTGAGTGCGCGCCTCTTTTGGCACTAGATGCCAAGGGCAGCGACGCGCAAACCTCGAACCATGCGTTTCGCCTGCACGGAGCTTCTCTTATTATTGCCCTAGCTAGCTCTCGGTTATATGCGGACTCTCTTTCTCTCTTACTCCGGAGCACGAGCCATTGTATAATGGACCGAGCGCGCTGAAAGCCAGTCGGACGTGAAATCCCCGATCCGTAAGGCAATTAAGCCCGGCATCGAGAAAAGGTAATTACGTTACTTCCCCCCGCTTTCCTCTCTTCGCTCCCTGCTCTCTTTGCGAAGCTTCGATACACAGTGCCGAAATTTTCTCTGGCGTTGATTGACGCCTGCTTTGTCGATGGATTCATGAAGCATGCTGTTGGTAACTTCGCGCGGCGATGATAGATGAATTTCACATGAGGCCTGGGTAATTGAAGTTGATAATGTTTGGAAGTTATTAAAGATGCAGAAGAAGTGATATCCGCGATGGCTGTGATGGTAAGTTTTGGATGATGAATGGTTGATGAGGTGTGGGCGAGAGTTTCTTAGTATTTGCGATAGTTTGGTTTCTAAGACAGTGACTTGAGAACTGATTGGTTTTATGCAAAATTGGAAACTTGTATAGTACTTTGTCGGAAAATCACCTTTACATCTGTCAATATCAAGAAAAAGATATTTTTGCAAATATGTATTTTGTATTCGTATTTTAATGAAATTTTTGAAATTCAAAGTTAATTTATTGCTGAATACATATTTATATAGATTTCTATTATACAAATGAACCACAAAATAAGAGAATTATCAAAAATCAAACCCAAATACTTTATTAAGCAACGAAAAATTTAGTTTGAAAAATTACTATACTGTATCGTGAAGCGATAGCAGACTATAAAAATATAAAATATATTATGCTTTTTAGGAAATTTTACTAAACTTTTAATACTTTTTTACTTTTATATAATACTTTTAATTTTTTTAGACTTTTTTTTACTTTTTAACTTTCTTACATTCACCTACTATAAAACATACTAAAAAGTTTAGTCATGTTTTGGATATTCATAGTTTTTTACTGATTCGTAAAAAAAATATAGTTACTTTTTTAAACAAATTTTCTCCGTAAATATGACTAACGCCATTACCATTTTGTATTCATAATTTTTTTGTAAAAAAGCAATGGCAAATAAAAACAAGAAAAATATTATTTTTTAAAAGTTTTTAATATTGTATACTTCATTAAAAAACCCATAACATTTGAATTATGCACAATCATGAATTAGCACCTCTCCTACTACAATTTTCAGGTTAATTATGCTAATATTTAAAATTACAGAAACAAACTGAAACAAATCTATATTTTAAAAATAGGTACAGTAAAAAACACCCACCGCCGAAAGTTCAATTCATCTAAAAAGCGATCGGTCCCCATGGCAACCCAGTCAATCCCCAATCCACAATACCTGCACTAACCCCATCCAACTATTTTACAGTAACCAAAACGAAAAAAATAATATTTAAACGGCTCGCTCGAATCAAAACCAGCGCAACCGCAAAAAACGAGAAAATCTCTCTCGAAAAACGCTGAAAGTCCTAAAAAACCAGGCCTGGCAGCGATAAATGACTGCGCGGAAAAAGAGTGAAGGATGAGAGTGCCGAGAAGAGAAGAGATGCGCGACAATGGGCGTCAGGCGCGCAGTGGGCGAGCTCGTGTGTGAAAGAAGGGGGCCGCAAAGAATGAGAGCAGGTGAGTCGTCAGCGGAAGGAATCCTTATCGAGGCCCTCCCGCTGATTATCGAGCGCTTCTCGCACCCGCGAACGTATTTTTCTCACCCGCGAATTTTCTCCAATTTATATTATTTTTCGTTCACGCGCTCGCGCGCCTGTCTACGTGCATGTGTACACGAGCGAATTAGGTGTGCAAGGCCGGATTTTCAGCGGCGGCTCGGCGCTTATCGATAGATAAAGAACGGTTCGCTCGCGCGCCAGGCTCGAAACGCTCGATCGAGCCGCTCAGCGAGGGAGAGAGAGAGAACCGGCGTCGCGCCGCGGCTGAAACCAGGCCATCGTCATTGCGTAGACCAACTGTTTTTCCTTGAGATAGAGGTCGATCGAGTGTGTAAAAAAAAAATTATTTTTACTTTGTCGCCTGCAGCCTGGCTGCCGCGTTTGAGAGCGGCCTTGACGCCTTATGCGTGCGCGATTTTCTGCGCGTCTGTGCAGTCGCCGAAAAAATTCGGGAAGGAAGTTGGAGTTCTATTGTTATTGTTGGATTCGAGACGAATGACGTTTCTTGCGTGCACGTTTGCAAAATCGGGCAGCTTTTTGCCGCTGCCTTGAGAGTCTCACGCATTGTGTGTAATCTTTGGTTGACATGTCAACGTGAATTTACTTCATTCGCTTCCTCCTGCGTTAAAATGCATATATTAATACCTTGAAACTTCAAAAACCACTACTTGCACCGACTTCACAAGCCCTGAAAGAACAACCAAGCTGTATTCAAGTATATCATAAACCTGCAAAAACACAAAAGTAAAATCCGAAAAGAGCGCGCGAGCCGCGCCGAGTGTAAAAACTAAAGTGCGCTCGGTGTTTTGCGCGGCGTCGCGCATGGTGCACCGATAATGCACATATAGCGCTGCCGGCGCTGCAGCGCGCGACCTCTCTTATATTTTCACGCGTCTCACCTCGACCTCGTTGCGCCGGCGAGATTTTTACCGGGAGTATACAGACTCGCTACTACTGCTTTATGCACACGGACAGACACACAGAGAGACCGTAGGTATAGGTCGCTTTTATAAAATGCGTTCTGCAGGCGCGAAGGGTAAATCAAAAAAGCTCCTCTCGAGGCTAACGAGGACAATCGTATATTTTCTCGAGTTCTCCGGCGATTTGTAGTCGTGGTTTTTTGTGAAGGACAGCGATGAGAAATGAAAACGGTTTCTCTTTCCTGCGAGCGCGGGCTCGTTAGATAAGAGAGCGGAGCGGGACAAAAAAAAAAGGAGGACTGGAAATTTACAGAGTGCATTTAGCCGTTAATGGGAGTGCGAGAATCGACGGGCTAATGCATCGATAAAGAACGTGATTATTTTAATAAAGCGTTTTTGTATGCGGGAAAAGAATGATTCAGAGGTATCGGGATCGGTAACGAATTTATCTGTTTCAGCTGCGCCGTGTGCGGTAATGGATTTTTTATGACCTGGCGCCGTGTGCGGTAATGGATTTTTTATGACCTGGATAAAACATTTGTTTATCCTTGAATGCGTATTAGCGAGGCGTATATTATGACAAATAAATTATTGCGCGTTAAAAGTTTTCGTTTATTTCAATTAAAAGTCCCGAATTTATATTTCTTTTGTTTGCGGGATAAGCGATGTCAGGCTTACGTTTCAAAATTGTTATTTTGTTTTTTATGACTGTGGACATTAGTCGCTGAATGCAAGCAAGACAGTCAATGTACAAGTAATAAATGATTTCATTTTCATATTATAATTTCATGAAAATGAATAAACCTCTGGACAAATTCATTAATATTCTTGACAGCACAGGTGCTACCAGGCTGCACATAGTTATAAACTGAAAATTCAATAAAAAATATTGCGGTCAACAATAACACTCCTTGGTATCAACATTATTCGAACATTATTCAAACTTAAATCAATCCCATAAATCTCATTTCCTACTTCTACAACAAACAACCTTATCCTAAACTCCCCAACGCAATCAACAAACACTCTCCTCGAAAGCCACAAACTTACCATCTGATGCTGCGCCGGATGATGCTGCTGACGACCTTCTGTGACTTCCGGGTCGCCGTCGTACCATTGGTCCC
>JAPYZB010013051.1:0-10174 GCA_030522745.1 Eupelmus kiefferi | reverse complement strand
AGTATCGAACCGTATTTTATGCCACGAGAGCCGAAAAATCATCTCAAAGTTATGATTTTGAGGTTAAAGTGGCATAAAATTTCGTTTTAGTTTTCTAACAAATGATCTAAAAATATTAGAACAAAGTATTATGCTTGTATTTTATGCAATTTTTGGCGTAGAATCCGATGGCAGCATCAGTTTTATCATGAATATATCTGGTAAGAAGAAAAGTGCCGAAAATTGTTAAAAATAGCTAAAAACAACGGTTTTTTGAACTTTAAGGGGTGGCGCACTACTCGAAAAAATTTGAATCATTCAGGCATGTTGACAACATAAATTGAGGCGGCACTTCTTTTTTACAAAGTTTACCCGTAATTTTAAGAATTCTTTTTTAGGTTAGTTGTTTAAAGTTAAAAATTTTGGAAAAAGTTATAATTTATTTGCGTTTTTATGTAAAATATGTTCAATTTTTTTAAAAGTTTTTGTAAGAAACAAGACGCCCAAAAAAATTATTTTTAAAAAAACAATTTTTTGAGATTAGGAATAGTTAGGTTGGAGGGGGGAGTATCTCGTAGCTTAAAATCTCTTTTCTCTCGCGTTGGGGTGCTCGCTTCGCTCGGGTGACAAAATCGACGAGTGTGGGAATGACCTATTTTGCTCACTAGTTGCGTAATGTACTATTCCTTCATCTTATTGTTACAGTTTACTCGAATTACTGATTTCCACGAATTACTGATGACTAGAATCATAGGCTGACTATAATATAACTGTCTTTAGCAAATTTATGATGACGTTGAATGCTAGTTAGCAAGAGCTTCATTAAATTTACTTGTTGCAAACACTGATCTCTATTCACTTTGTAATCACTGTGCAGATTCAAATTTTTTCTTGAGTTTATAATTTCAAGTTCAGCATACTAATAGCACTAGAAATCCATTTAAAGATTTCAAACACCTGACTTGTAAAATCAAACTTCACTATGCGTGTATAGCAATACACTATAACTAAAACTCACAATTTACTTAAGTTCATAAAATAAAATTTTAATATCAGCATTTCTAGTCTGTGTTCTATGATTTTTAATTTCTTCTTTATTATCTTCTTCAGCACTCAGAAAATCAAGTTGGAATTTTCATCAAAACTGTTCTTTGTGTAAACTTTCATGTTTACAGAATACTTATAACAATGCTTGATTGTTAAAAAAAATTCAATCTGACAGTCTTATAAGTTAAACTAAAAAAATTACCAAGGCAGTATACCAGCAATGTCAACAAGTATGTACAATCAGCTGACTGTGACTGACGCCAGCAGAACGAAGGAATATGAAACTATAAACTGAACAAGCGAATGAAACGCACAAGCGCGGTGGCGCCAATTCAAAATCAAATAATTACGTGAATAAGCACGTGCCACATCTTTTTTTTATAAAATCGAAATGAAATAAGATATTAAAATAAAACTTTTTGGAGCTGATTCTACAATAAATATTCTATTACAATAAAGAATAACAAAAATGTTTTATTGGTTTAAATTTTTTAAAATCGTTAAAATATTACAGATTTAGTGAAAAATTAGTTAAAAACTATATCATTATGTAGCTAAAAAAATAAAAATATTATTAAATCTCGTTATAAAACTTTTTTTATATTTGATTAACAATTTTTTTTTTATCGAAGTAAGTGGAAAATAAATATTTTCTTATCGTGTTTAAATTACTGTAGCTATAAATTGTAAAAAAAAGTAAAATTAACAAAAAATGAGTTAAAAGAGCGTATCACTAATTACTTTATAAAAACAAAATTAAATGAGATAGGGCAAAAAAACTTTTTAGAGCTTATTCTACGATAGATTTTTTATTAAAATAATCAAAAAAACGAAAATTAATTTTTTTGACCGAAATCGATTTTTTTAATCGTGGTGTGCCCCCTTAATTTCTAGACAAAGATTTCCGTTAAACAAGTCCGACCGACTGTTCTCACTTTTCATAGATTATTTCATTTTTTTAAAAATGGCTATGAGATTCGTGAGATAATCTCACACTGGCTGGTCTATATCCTGAAAATGTGCGTTAGTTTATTGGCTTAAATTCTCTCGTGCTGTACCGTTTGCTTCCTAAGAATATCTTATCACCTGACAAATTTATAGCCACTTTCACCTTTCTCTTTGTGATTCTTATACCACGTTGCAGCATCATCTACGAAGAGCCGAGAGAGAGAGAGAGAGAGAGAGGGAGAGGAGAGAGAGAGAGAGAGAGAGAGAGAGAGAGAGAGAGAGAGAGAGAGATTAACAAATAATTTAAATTTGTTAATATGAGATAACTTCTTATATTTTTAAAATATATAAGTTTTAAAAGTATAAGAAGTTATCTTATATTATCTTCTTATATTTAGAACATACATACTTAAAATTACATACTTCAAAGTATTTTTAAATCTTACAAAAATTATATTATATGGTACATTGATTTAAGCTAAATTAAGCAAAGTTAAACATTTGACTCTCATTTCAGGCACATTGGCCGCCAAACCAGCCTACAAACAGTTCGTGGGCACTGTACACGTAATGAAAGCCGTGGCTACACACATAGTTCTGACGTTCTGCTCACGTAACAACGACGGCCAGAAGTTCTCAGTGCTGCTAGGCCGAGACTTCAAGCTACCTAATAATGAAGTCGTTGGGGTCCAGAGGCTGTTGGGAAGGCGCGATCTCAAGATCGTGAGTTTGCGCGAAAGCTGCAAGCATGGCGCGGCCGCAGCGACTCAACCAATTCTTCTTCTCGCTCTTATGTCGGCCCTCATCTGTGCGATTCTGCCGTATCATTTGCTAAATTAAATAAGAATGGATATGCTGATAATAAAAAGTTTATTGAGGACAGGGACCGATTCTGTGTTCACGTTTCTAGGAGAGGAGTTTTTAAAAAGCTTTAATTAGACGGACGATTCGGTGTATGTTTTCTATGAAATAATTAAGCTTCATTAAGATAAACAAGCCCGATCTAATTTAAACTGACGGTTCAATATTATTTATCTAAATAGAACTTCTTTAAAGAAAATATAAAATTTGGTTGCGAAAGTTTGTCTAAAGTTCGTAAACCATAGTGGAACCTTTTCAGGACGAGATGTATTAAGGTTGTGATTGCGAGCTCACAAAGAACTACAATATAGTATTTGTGAATCTAATTAAACATTCAATTACGCTTTTCTTTATTAACTCGTAATAACAGCAGTAAAGATTACTTTTGATTATTTTTGATTAAAATAAAAAAACAACCTTATTATTAAACGCACAGTTTATATACAAATTTATATCTTGCAATTATTAATAAAAAAAATATTTTTTAAACTGATATATTTTTCAAAAGAATTAACAACGAATGAAAACGTAAATAAGTATAAAATTAAATTTTACATTAGTTTTCATGATTATAATTTCCATAAAATTTTTACTGCTTATTTTTGCAGTAATATGAGGAGATCAACATTGTCCTAATTCTGTAAACGCAACCATAATACCTCTCTTACTTCCAAAATATCTTCCATGATTCTCAAATTCAAAGAAAAATACAGAGAAAACTAGATAGAGGGAGAGAGAGAGAGAGAGAAATAGAGAGAGAGAGAGACAGACAGACAGACAGAGAGAGAAATAGAGAGAACGAAAACATTGCAAATTATCTACCTCGAGTTTGCGCAAAGCGATAAAACATACTAGAATGCGTATAGTTTTACATGTCAAAAACTTCGCGCTGACATCGTAAAAAGAATTGCAAGAAATGAGTCGAGGTAGAGAATAGAGATGACGACAAAAAAGCTAGCTGGTGCGATTTATAAAGCTCCCATCATGTCGATTTCAAATAATTTTGATAAAATATAAAAAAAAAAAATAAATACAAATGAAAGAGCTTTTTTACTCGAGTATGCAACATACCAAACGCTTTTTAACGGACATTTTTCAAAAGGCTTCTATTGATTTTTCTGTTTTGACGAAAACGACTGTACGTTTTTGGAAGCTTTATTCATGGTTTTAAGAGTGCTTCCAAATCACACTTTTAGAGCTTTCAAAGAAAATTTACAAGGTAAATATATCTTTTATAATGAGCGAACTTTAATATGAACAGAACTGAATCAGTACTTTTTACTTTGAAAATATTTTTTATAAATATACAATATTTATTATACATAAAACAATTATATACTAAAATTACAAAACTAGTCATACAAACTTAATTGTTTATTAGATATTTTAATAAAAATTGTTTCTATTTTAAACAAAAATATCTTCTACGATAGATAAGAACTATGTATAGTAATATAGCATATATATACTTTTTTTTAAGAACTCTATATGAGTAGAAAATATTTTTATTTACTGATTAATTTAACAAATTTTTCATTAAAATTTACCAATATATCAAAATGTATTTAAAAACTATAAATATCACAAGAATAATTTTAATAAAAACTATTCAATACAATAATATTTACAGTTTTACAACATAATCTTTCAGAGATATTTATCATGATTTTAATCTCTATAACTATGATTTCAAGCACTCTTAAAAGTACTTTGTACTTGAAAACTAATAGTAAATTGCAGTACCGTCTGCACTAGTTTACGTTGCGACAAAGAATACTGTTTTTCTGTTTTAAACATCTGTAAACTTTCGTGATTTTATAACCATAGCATTATGCTTTTAAAACTATTTAAATAATGCACTATTGTCAGGTATTTAATGCATACAATTAAAAAAAAACCATAGCATTATGCTTTTAAAACTATTTAAATAATGCACTATTGTCAGGTATTTAATGCATACAATTCAACAAAAAATGATAATGTTTATTATGAAAAATGGTTGTTTTGTTTGAATTGAAACGAGTAAAATATTGTACACTTAACGGTATCATATCAAACAAAGAATTAAATTTTATTACTTATTTGCACATAAGCTGTAAAATGCTATGAAAAGTTAAATTAAAAGTTAAGATACGCAAACCCTGCTGTATTTTTTCTTTAGTTTGACGAACTTGTTCCATGAAAGCGGATCTTTGGTCATAATAATTAAGTGTTCTTTTTCTATACTTGTACAAACCTAATTTAATAATTTAAGGATAAGCAAGTGATGATTAATAGTAAGAGGGAAATCTTGCACTATATAATAATTCGTGTAGCTTCTACATTTTTGTTAATTCTTTTTTCTTTGCAAATGCATAGATAATGGTTGTTTCTTTTAATTGATAAGTTTTATGTAATTACAATTACGTTAATGATATGTGTAAGTTGAAAAATAAATATTTAGCCTAATACAAAATCATTGACCAGGTGAGTGTCATTGAAAGTTTGGGATATATTTTAAGGTATCAAAAAATGAGCAAAGCCGCAGTCATATTGTCTAATGCTTCAGAAAGATTTCTTCAAGACATTTCTAGTCTAACTATAGGAGAGTGTCACATCTCCGGGTCACAGATCTTGATGAAACTTTGGGATATGTTTTTGGGTACCAAAAAATGAGTAAACCCAAAACCGTACGGTCCAACGCTTTGGAAAACTCATGTTATCAATGTTTGTAGTTTTATTTTAAGAAAAATATGAAAAAAGAGCTTCCACTTAAAACGAGAATAATTCAGTATACGAATATTCTCAATAAATTCTCAATAACTAAAATTAAAGTAGAAAAACAAGCTTTAATTTACCGTTTTCAGAATCAAGAATTGATAATTAGAACCAAACTTATGTAAAGTGTTCTGAAAATCAACTAAATTCCTTTGACGGAATTTTATAAAAGCGTAAGTTTGGTTCTATTTATCAATTCTTAATTCTAAAAACGGCAAATTAAAGCTTGTTTTTTCTACTTTAATTTTAGTTATTGAGAATTTTTCATATTTTTCTTAAAACAAAACTACAAACATTGATAATATGAGTTTTCCGAAGCGTTAGACCGTACCGCTTTGGCTTTCCTTATTTTTTGGTACCCAAAAACATATCCTAAAGTTTCATCAAGATCTGTAACCTGGAGATGTGACACTCTCCTGATAAGTTATTTATGCTTTAAGAAAAAGCTCTTTATTTACTACAGACTACGAACGTTCGCATTTGAACGGCTGGTTTGTTCATTTTTTGATTTATAAAAATATTTCAAAGTATCAGTAAGATCTGCAATCTGAAGTTGTGACACTCTCCTAGTGAGTGTAGTTAAGTGCCATTTGTAAAATTAAATTGTTTATTAATAAACCGAATGAAAGAAAAATTAACAAATGTACACAATTAAAAATATTTCGTATCTCGTAATTCGTTAAAATTGAGGTAAAATTTTCGTAATATAAGTATATAATAGCAGACTTGCCTTCTAGGCGCTATCGCGCCTCTTGATAAGCATTGAAAAAAGAATTTTTCGTCAAATCGTAGACGTAGAAGTTTTATAATGATTTCCTTTTCATCAAATCCAGACAAACTTAAATATAATTTTCGCCAAATGCGGAAAAATTACGAAAAATTGTAACTGGATATAAATAATATTTATAATTATCTGAAATATAATTATTTAAAATTGTTACAATAATAGAATATCTAATTATCTAAATATCGAAAATTCTGAGTGTTATGGTTGTATATGCTATATTATTAGTTTTCGATTCAAATTCGAAAACAGTAAATTTCGATACTAGTTCAAGACAATAATTTTAAATTCAGCCTCGTGTGGACGTTTGCGCCCGAGCGAAGCGAGGGTGAAAAGGCCACACGAGGCTGAAATCACTTCCTCGCTCATGTATCGAACCGTATTTTTTGATACGACATGCACAAAGCGAGATTTAGCATACGCTTTGTTGCTCGAGCGTGTGCGAAATCGAGCTTTGCGCACGGAGTATCAAAAAGTTTATTCCCTCACTAAAGTGAGTTTACCAACCGAACGAAATGAGGATGATAACCACCAAGGTGAGAATTAATTTTTGCACATGAGTCGAACAATAGTTTCTGATACAAGGAGTGTAAGTGGCATTTAAGAATTTTGCGAAATGCCTAAAGTGTTACTTCACACACAGTACATCAAAAAAATACTTTAGACTATTTGATCATAACGGAAACATTGGTACATAATCTTATGAAATCATAAAAATTATGCAACTGTTGCATAAAAATATTTAGTTTCTAATTATTAGTTAGAGAAATAAAAAATTCCTTGTTAATCTTTGCGAACCAAGGTGTTATTCATAAGACTTTGTAGTAAATGCAAAAATATACGTGGCGATTGACAAAAAGTATTATAAGCATGTTAAGCGATATGCATATTTTTGCATTTACTTCAAAGTCTTGAAATGAGAGGTCGATAATTCCTCCAAAACGTCTACTTTGTAAATGTATTAATAACACCATGCTTTGCAAAGATCAACAAAGAATTTTTTATTTCTCTAATCAATAATTAACTACGTCTTGCGAATGATAACTTCCTTACCATATAATATTTAGTTTCTCTTTTAATTTAAAAATTAAGTATAAAGATATTTTTAAAGTTCTGCACTTCATTATATGGTGTCACTTTAAATAATCAGATCGCTATTAAATCCTCCAATGAATAATTTGAGTAATGTTCAATACAATATTAAAAGAGAATGAATTTAATCGAACGTAATAAGACCTTAGAAGAATTAAAAATAAATTAAATAAACGTGCCATGTAATGCTTACTACGAAGAAAGATTAAGCGAGTATAAAGAAACAATATTTATAATCATTACTCACGTAATCCTACTTTCTATATTAATTATATATGCATCTAAACAAACAAGGGGGGTTGGTATCAGTTAGTAGACTGGGCACGCATAATTCGTGACAATATTCGACTACCAAAAAGTAGAATGCCCGATATGATAACTTTTATAACAATTAGAATTATAATAATTCGATATACAGAAATTCGATAATATAAGCTTCGACAAAAAAAGTTAGACTAAAAAAATTTTAATGTTTTTATTAACAAAAATATTAATTTTCTTTCAAATACTTAAAATTTTACGGATTTCAATTTTTATGCTGGAGCAGTATGTTTTTCGTTTGTCGAATCTGGGAGCTTGCGATTTCTTTATATTCTAATTAATAAACCTTCGATTCGCTTATTTGAAATTCGCATGTTATTAAAGATGTTTTCTAAAAAATGAAATAATTCAAACTTTTTTTGAAATTTTGAGATTAAGTTCCTTTTACTATCCTTTACAAAAGTTATTAATGACTTCATAGAGCAAGCGGGGTGAATTTTCGAGTTATTGAAGCTCAAAGTTTCGGCGTTTCAACGTAGGTTCTTATGGAGAAAGCGTTCTTGAGCCGACGTTTTTCTTTATTGTGAATTGGTGTGAATCAAACTTTTGCTGGAAAAAATATATGTCATTCTTGAATATTTAAGGAATGATTACCCGTTGTTTAAACATGGGCAAGCGGGCATTTCGATGGAGATAGAACAAACCAATGTTTTAATCTTATGCTATCTGCATTTTCTATTGTCCTTTTAGTGTTGGATATTACGATTTTTAAGGTTCTTAGATTAGATAAAAACTATATAACATCTTAAAACATAATTTTCTAATTGAAACCCGAGATGAGCACCTCTGCAGTTAGAGAATGTCCTTAAGAATAATTATGCGTACCCGGTTTACTAACTGATACCCACCCAAATGCCATCTTCACTTAAAAATTGAAATTATTTATTATCCAAACTATGTTTAGTAAGTACCTTCCTATATTCAACATAAAAAAAAACAGTCCGAAAGAATCCTTCATTTCTGTGAAAGTTATTACTCAGGCCACAAATCCATCAAATCATCGGGAACAGCCCTTGTCCATTTCAGAATTTCGGTGCAAAGCGCACGGTTATAAAATCATTTATAAAAGCTATATAGTCTCACATCAAGGTGACCCACGAGCGTTGTAAATGACAACACTCATAGTTAAAATCCATGAAACGAGCACGAAGTTGTTATTTGGTTCTCATGCTACTGCATAGCTCGTCGTTGATTGATGAATGACATTTTTACTTCCTTTATATTTTTTTACAACCTTTTCCCGAGCACTGCACACACATTTCACAGATACATGGCCATATAGTTGCATCCCATTTATCAGCGCTTTTGATTTCTGTTTTCACCTCGTCAATCTTGAAAGGCTCACGTACACACAAACGTACCCACAACGTCTAAGCATAATTGTATTTTAGAGTAAGAAAGTAGAAGCAAGAGTTAGAGGTGGAGTGGATTATTGTTTGGTCTAAGAAGGACTAAGCTTACACCGGACGCAGTGATTTAGAAAAGAGGAAAGATTTATGATATAAGCTAATTCGACGCGACGAATCTGTTGGGATTAGTATTATTTTTTAAAATTGATTTTACCCCATTAGATAGAAAACAATAATAATTTTTATTCGCGACTCACCTGTAAAAGCCACTTTATTGGCCCAAAAAGCGAGTCGAAAGTAGCACTTGGTACCCTATAAAACCGTTTTCCCTCAAATTTACTTTATTCCCTGTTAGAAGGGAAAAAAGTACTTTATCTCTTAACTTTTCTCCTAACAGGGAATAAGGTACTTATCCCAGTTTTCAGGGAATACAGTACTTTACTAAAAATTTGATATTAACTAACTTTTTTGACTTTGTTGATATTATTCTGAGGTAGCGGCTTTTTGCTTGATTCGATGAGATAGTGTCTTACTGCACTAACCCGACGATATGTATTATAATTTGCATCATAAACGGATAGTTTTCAAGTAATTTTAAAATTCAAAATCAGATATTTTGGAAATAAAATGATAAAAAATAAAATATTAATAATATTAATAGATGGAGAAGTTATCGTTCGCTGGTCGTAGTTTGATCTATGCGAACCAAGATGTTTTTATTATGTGCTTTCACAAAAAATTACAAGTCGACGTTTCGGAGGGATTATTTACCTCCCTATTCATGACTAAAAAAATAAAGTTTACAAACAATTTGTTATTAAAACCGCAAATACAAAGTAGATTCTCGCAACAATGATCGAATATTAAAAACAAAAACATACCTTTAATTATTGTAAAAAATATGTATGTCGCATAATTTATTAACGAGCCTCGAAAGATCCTACTAGACTTTTTTCGGTAAAATTGAAAAATAAATAGGTCAGTCGAAGCGTCTTGAAATAAACTTTCTTCTCGATCAAAAAAAATGGTTATTTTT
>JAPYZB010012947.1:0-13411 GCA_030522745.1 Eupelmus kiefferi | reverse complement strand
ATCTTAGAAGAGAAACTTCTTTTTTAGATGGATCAAGAAATGCGTGCAAGGGTAGCAGAATTTCTACGTACTAGCAGTACAGGCATTGCTAGTGTTTCTACAAATAGCGACGCACAATCTGAAACCCAGGATCCTGTACCCTTACCAGACTCTGAGAATAGTTTGACCTTTTACATCAATTCAGATTCTCGTAGTTACTTCCTTTCTGTTTTTAATGTGGCTAAAAGACAGTGTCAAGGCAATGGTTTTGCAGTAATATAATAACATTTTTCTATGAAAAAAAAAAAAAAAAATTATTAGTGCTAATTTTACACATCACAATTGTGCACTTTTTTAAAAATATTGTACATAAAATAAAGCTAAAATATTAATAGTTAAAAAACATCAATTTTTTATTTATTCATTTCACAGATATTAAGCTTTTACAAACTAACTTAAGAGTATCGGGTGAATGCTGCAACTATACAGGTAAAGTTAATGTCATTATACTATTAGTTTTATTTTAATTTTATTCAAAAAAATTATGAAATAGTCTCTCCCTTGAAAAAAAAGTCATTTCTTAAAAACCGGATTAACTTAGCGAACTGCAATATTTAATATCTGTTGTTTGTAATTTGGTATTAATTAAATAAAAATATTTGACTTAAGTACATAAGCACTGAGTTGCGTTAATAAAACTTACGATAAACATCATTTTCTATCTCCCATGAGTTTATAATAAATTGATTGAATTAAATGCACTTTGAAACGGTAAAAAATACAATTGTTAAAATATAATTTAATAAATTTAAATGTATAAGATTACATATGAAATTAAAAGCGATAGTGTAAAAGATTAATTTCTATATATGTATTTTGTTACTTACAATCACTTTACAAGCATGTAACAATTAATTATTAATAATATAAAATTTTGATTGCTTTGAGAATGTATTTTAAAATTGTTTTTATAAATTTAAATACTTAAACTGATCTACATTCTCAAAACAGATAATTTATAATTTTTTATTACACCTATTTTATTAACAGATCTAGTGTAGCTACCTAATATAAAACTCTTAATAATGATTCAATCAAAATGAGTAAAAATTAGGATTATCGGTTATAAAATTTGTATAAAAATATTGTAAAATATCTATTGTTTATAGGATTTATAACATATGTAAGCCATGCTACATTGTATCTGTTAATATGACTCTTACTTTTATTTATTAACTTCGTTTTGCACTGGCTTGTGTTGGTTCTGTTGTACGATTTTTAACAATCCAAGGATGATGTAATACATCATCTAAACTCATTCTGTGTTCAGGTTTTACAACAAGAAGCTGTAAAAAATTAAAAAATTATAATAACTCCCAAGTTTTAATTTTATTACAATTTCTTTTTATAAAACTTTCAGATCTTGTAAAACTTTCACTCAATGTCATTATAAAAAATAGGCATTGAAAATTAGTGCATAATGTTGCATTAAACTATACAAGATTACTATCATGTTATTATTAGAAAAAAATTCAGATCTGAAAGGATCAATATTTATTTTGGCACTTACTTTAGAAATAAAATTTTTTGCTCCATCAGAAACATAGTCTGGGCATTTGTAGTTGGCTTTCCTAATCATATTATAGGTTTCATCATAAGTTTTAGCTAAGAAAGGTGGTTGACCAACAAGAAATTCATATGTCAGTACACCAACACCCCACAAATCAACAGTATGATCATGCGTGTGACCATTGACCATTTCAGGTGGTAAATAATCCAGAGTTCCACATAAAGTTTCCCTACGTGAAGAAGGTGCATGAACAGACCAACCAAAATCAGCCATTTTTAATTCACCATTTACTCCAAGAAGAAGATTTTCAGGCTTTATGTCTCTGTGAATAACTTTTCTGGTATGGCAGTATTTTAGTGCATCTGCTAACTGGGAAATATATGTTGCTGCTCTAAAAATAATTAATTAATAACTATAAAGATGAATGCTTTTCAAGTGATATTACTCTAATACTCCATTACAAAAGTGTGACATTTCAAATTGGAAGAGATATTAAGAGTATAAAATCAAAATTGTTACAATAATACTTATTCAATTTTATTTAATATTTTAAATTCATAAATTTATCATAGATTTATTACCTGATTTCATTAAATCGTTTATGTGGTTGAGCATTTAATTCCTTAAATAATTCACCTTTTGGAGCATACTCCAGGATTAAATAAACTCTTGTATCATCATGGAAATATCCATACATCCTTAAAATATTTGGGTGCCTAGAAAAATGATTAGAAAATTGCTTTAGTTTATTATTAATATTATTAATCAGTTGGTCCAAATTATTGATTGAAAAATGTATTTGCTATACTAAGCTTTCCATATTCTTATAGTTATAAAGAAAAGAGTACCTTAAATGAGTTTGTATTTCAATTTCCCTGCGAACTTGATGTTCAATGTCTGCTTTAATGATTTGGTCTTTAAATAAAACTTTCATTGCTACTATGAATCTTGATCGTTTTTCTCTGGCTAAGTAGACATTTCCAAATTTTCCTTTACCTAAAGGTCGACCAATATCAAAGTCTGTTATTGCCCATTGTTTTTTCTTGCTATCTTTATCTTCAACTTTTTTTTCAGAAGGATTAACACTTTTAACACTTTCTTTGCTGCCTTCAGCATTTTGAGAATTTACTGATTCAGGTTTTGAGGAAACTGGTAATTTAGGTGGAGGCATAAGTTCATTAGACTTTTTAGAATTACATGATTCTTCTTGACGTGGATTTAGGACCTTTTTACTTGGCTCTACTACATTATTTACTTTTGGCTTAACTTGATTATCTTTATTTTCTTTTTTTGTTTGAATGTCTGTCGTTGATGTTTTACAAGCTTTTGTTTGATTTCGATTAACTATGGGAACATCGTTTTCTTTTCCTTTTATTACTGTACTCATTTTTTAAATAATCCTAAAACGAACTTTTTTTAAGAATATATATTATTAAACCATAAAAACAAACTTTCACAACTTTAACTACTCAGTAGTCACAATTATGGAGATGAGAACCTTTGGAGTATAGAAGAATATTTTCGACACTAATGGATGCCGGCGACGTTTAGAAACTATTCTGCGACACTTGAGATTATTGCAAACACATTTGATTCTTTCTTCGCACTTAAGTTAAAACAAAAACGTTGGTTAAATGACGAAAGTCCGAAGCAACGCTGTTTAAATGCCAAATTGTTTCGCTGGCAATAGTAGTGTTATCTTTCTCTTTGGCTTAGCTTTTGGTCCTTGGCTGTTTACTACCCTCGCACCTTTATCCCTCTTTAAATCCAACACATGTAGCTGGATACACAAATTTCAAATAATAACGAACATCTCAGCGAAGAGTCCGATTGGCCAATGAGACGTAGTGGCATAGCAACAGATGCTGAACTCTTGAAGTTAGCCTTTGATGAGTTACCAATTAACGAAAAGCGCGCGAAAATTGAAATAGAAATGGAAATAATACTAGAATAATAGCAAAATTTATCATTTAAATGACTTTAATTACTTAAATAACGTAATTATCATTTTTCACATAAGATGTTCAGAAGAGAAATGGAAGTAAAGATCAAATTTACAAAGTACATTCTGCAAAACGAAAAACTTTTATTATTTTGGAGGGACTCTTCATTGGTCTAGCGTAGAAGATGCAGGTGCGGTATATATAGTGCATAAATGCAGATGTGTTAGGGCATATCTACAATCATATTTTCTTTGTTTTTTTCTTTATCTTTGCCTACCCATCCGCGAAAATATAAAATAACACTGAACTGGCCTAATTTACCATATTCCGTAGTTTTATAAAACATCTGTTAAATCGCTATAAATAAAAATTGCTTTATTAAAATTTATACTATATCTTTTAATGACCAGTGCTAAAGAATGACTAATTTAATTTATTAATATTTAAAAAAAATTCAGGTAAATCAATACTTTAAATGTAGAAAGAGCCTCATGAGAACAGTCTGCACTGTAGTAAAACAGCGCATTGTAACGTTGTATACCTACACGATGCACATTCAGTTTCATTTTACATAGACTATAGATGTAACTCAACTATTCTTGGTGAATCAAAATTAATCATTTACATATTTTTTCTTTTTAAATGTTGTTTGTCATATTTTGAAAGTTATAATAGTTGGTGTTAAAAATGTTTATAAAATACTTCCATTTGATGATAAAGTTCACAGACATGGAAGAAAGGATAAATACAAAAACTTAAGCTAACTATTTACAGTACTGGATACAACTATTGTTTCAATGAGTTACTATTCTTGACAAAAATGTTTTCCACATTTTTTTGTTAAAAAAAAAAAGAATTGTAGCTTTTATTTATAAACAATGGTAATTACAAAAATTAATTTTAAGGCATAAGTTAAAAAGATAGCTTAAAATTGCAAAGATGTAACTGAAATTTATTTATTTCTCAGTTTTTAGTGAATTCTTTTAAAATTTAATGTTAAATTATTGTTAGCAATTGTTTTATTAAAATATATTGCTATATTACAGTATATTTTTAGGTTAACTAATATTTTAAACTAAATTCTAAATTAAATGGAAAAACAAATTTTTTAATAATATTATTTTTTTTTAACATATATCTGTAAGTATGTATAGAATTTAATATAAAAATATAAAATATAATGTAGAATTCAATATATTACACATAGAAATCTTGATTACAGTATTGTAGAAAAAAGAGAGTAGGGATCATTTGCATATAACAGACTTGCTTCTATATATGGTTGTGTTTCACTTGTACCATCGCCCACACTTTTTCTTCTCTTCATACTATTATAATTATTAATTTATTTACTTTTTTCTACATTATTTTCTGTCAATTATAAAGTATATTTTAGTTTTTATTAGAATTGTTGTACTAAAACAATAATATTTTGTATTTTTGTTTTAATTAATTTATTTATTTTATTATGTTTATATAATTTCTATTATTTATTTCATTTTTATCAGTCGGACATAGATGCTCAGCCCAGTCTCTTTGATGCTGCTAAACAATTAGCAGAAAGTGAAATACAATTGATAAAAGTTATTGAAAATTCTAGACATGCTAAATCAGATATTGAAGTGTCAAAAATGCCACTAAAGACAAAGAATTCAAGCAGCATCAACAAAAAATCAACAAGGATAGCTAATGTACATAAAATATTTTTTTAAATCCTATAACATCATTACGTGTACATAAAATGTATTATTTTAACAAAAATAGGTTATTTTACAAAAACATTAAATGTAAATTATTTGTTATCTTAATTATGTTTACTGAGTGTCAGTATGTCTTACTTTTATCTTATCTCTTTATTTTTAGATTTATCACATCTTCTTATGTTCATTTCAGAGATTAAAGAAATATTCAGTTGCATCTATGTTTTTAGGCAAAGCCATCTGCAGCTCTTCTGGCTGCTAAACGGGAAGCAGCTCTACGTAAAAAGGCTTTGGGAAAAAAAAGTAGTTCGACTATTATAAGAGATATTTATCAGAAATCTATTGATGCGAAAGACATGGTTCGAAAGGATACAGGTATCATTTTTGATCATTCTATGGCAGAACACCGATGTCTATGGGATGAAAACTATCCAGAATGTCCAGAAAGATTCACCAGAGTTCTTCAGAGATGTGAAGAGATGGGATTAATTGAACGTTGCAAATACATTGAACCTCGAAATGCTGAGTATAATGAGCTTCTATTAAAACATACCCCTGCTCATATAGAAGTGTTAAAGTCTACTGAAAATTGCAATAATATTGAAAAATTGGAAGATCTTTCATCAAAATATGATGCAGTTTATATTCATCCAGTAAGTTAATTTTTTACTATATTTAAATAATACCAGATAATATTCATTAATGGGGTATTGATATCTATCTTTTATAATTTTACTTTAGTCTACGTATCGGTTGTCTTTATTAGCTACTGGATCAACAATAGCACTAGTTGAAAATATCTGCAAAGGAAATGTTCAAAATGGAATGGCTATAATTAGGTAAGTATGAATGAAGATTAAAAACTTGGGGGTTTGAAAATTCGAAGCAGTATTGTATTTTATGTTTATAAAATGAAATTATATTTAATTAAATAAATGTTTAATTTTAGGCCACCAGGACATCATGCAATGAAAGCAGAGTATTGCGGTTATTGCTTTTTCAATAATGTAGCTGTAGCAGCTGAAGTAGCTTTGAGAAATAATTTAGCAAAAAAAATTCTCATTGTTGATTGGGATGTTCATCATGGTCAAGCAACTCAACAAATGTTTTATAATGATCCTAGGTAAGAATTTAGATTTTGAGAAAGAATTAAAATCAATAATAAAATGTTGCTTTTTCTTATATTTTAAAAATTTTAGAGTTGTGTATTTTTCTATTCATCGATATGAAAATGGTGAATTCTGGCCTAACTTAAAAGAATCAAATTATCACTATATTGGAGAAGGAGCTGGAGAGGGATATAATTTTAACGTTCCACTTAATAAAACAGGCATGACAAATGCTGACTACATTGCAATATTTCAACAAATTTTACTTCCAATGGCCTACGAAGTAAGATATTCTAAATATGTTGTTGCATTGAAATATATTAAAGAATGTAAACAATGTAGTTGAATTTAAAATTATATCTATTTATCAAAATATTTTTAGTTTCAACCGGATCTCATCATAGTCTCTGCTGGTTATGATGCAGCTCTTGGTTGTCCAGAGGTAATAATATATTTATATTAACTTATTATAATTTTTTGCTACAGTTTTGCCCTGAGCTTATCCTAATATCCTCTGGGTTTGACTCAGCATTAGGTGATGAAAAGGTTAAACATCACTTTTATTTTTTTTTATTTTTTCCATTATATGATACATTCATATAAGTTTGAAAAGTTTTCCAAATTATTTATTGATTGAAATATTCTAAATAATGGAATATTATATTACATATAAGTTAACACAATTTTCATTATTACTGTTTGTGAAAAAACAAATTTTAATGTTCGTAATAAATTTATATAATGTAAATTTTGGAAAATTTTTAATATAAAAAATTGCAATTCAATGAATAACAATTAATTTATTTTTAAATATAGGGTTTAATGAAAATAACTCCTGCCTGTTATACGCATTTACTTTCATCACTCCTTGGTTTAGCATCAGGAAAAGTAGCAGTTATTTTAGAGGTAAGCTTAAAATTTATATTTTTTTTCACAATATAATTTTAAACATAATTATTTTTTTTAATTCTTATATTCTAGGGAGGTTATTGTTTGAAATCATTAGCAGAAAGTGCAGCACTTACTTTGCGGACTCTTTTAGGAGATCCATGTCCATTTTTAGAACAATTAGCACCTCCTTGTCAAAGGTACTTTTATTAATTTTTAAAACAATAAAAATATATAGTTAGTTTGTCTTAACATATTATATTATTTTTACAGTATTCAAGAAACTATATTGAATGTAATTTATTCACATAGATTGCATTGGAAATGTTATCAATATCAAGATTCTTACAGTATAAATAGTACTACTTCTACTGCAGAACAAGATAAACACTTACCTACTGTGTCATTTAAGTAAGATAACCAAAATACTTTTAAAAATATGATTCATAAAAATTATGTTAATTGCTATATATTTTCACAGTGGTCCAGATTCATACCCAACTACTTTTGAAACACGAAATTGTTACCCAATTCAAAGCAAAGAAGAGTTGTGTGAAATAGAGAGCGCTTTAGATCACCTTATTACAAGTAATTTAATTTATTTATTTTTATCAATGGATTGAATTTTTTTTAATTACTATGTTTATTTCAGTTAATTTATAAAATGATTTGAAAACTTTTTTTATAATTTATTCAAATTTCAAGCTATTAATGAAAACTTAAGTATTATTACATTTATCGGTATTCTAAAGGATAAAAAAATCAATTACATATATCCTTTTGTAAATATCTATTTTTTAAAACTGAAACAAATCGCAAAAATTGTAGGAAAATTTAAGGCATATTCTGTCATGCTTTAGTGTGCATGTTAATTATAAATTACGATTAAAATAGTCGGAAAAAATTGAGTATCAATTCCTTTGATGATAAATTTTCATAATCAGTAAAAAATTTGTTTCTTTTTTAATATTTTATTATGGTTAAGTTATTAAACATTTTTCTGGTCTCCTTTTAACAGTTAAATGTAATCTTAATTATTCTTCTTTCAGTTACAAATTTAAATAAAGCTCCACATCGTGTTTGCATTGTTTATGATGAAAGAATGCTAATGCATTACAACGTAGTAGATGAATCTCATCCTGAAAAACCAAGTAGGATTTCCAGTATTTTTTCTAAGCACAAGGATTATGATTTGCTTGAACGCTGTTTTCTGTTAGAGGTAAGATTTTTTATAGCATTAAAAAGTTTAAAAAACATGAAATTGAAAATTAAAATTTTAAAGGGGAGAATTGCAACCGAGGAAGAAATATTATTGGCTCATACTGCTGATTACATTGATAATATTAAACAGACTGCTGAAACAAAGTTGAAGGAACTAACAAAGCAAGCATCCAACTTGAATTCAGTATATTTACATCCCGAAACATGGAATAGTGCAAGAGTTTCAGCTGGCTCTCTCTTGCAAGTAGTTGATAGTGTTTTAAATGGAGATAGTCAAAGTGGGGTTGCAATTGTCAGACCTCCTGGGCATCATGCTGAAGAAGATGTAGCTTGTGGATTTTGTATTTTTAATAATGTTGCCATAGCTGCAAAATATGCTGTTTCGTTTCATCATTTAAAAAGGTGAGATGTTTTTTAGTTACTACAATATAAATATGACTACTCATTATAAATTTTTCTTATAAATTATTAAACAAAAGTTAAAACAGTAAAAATAGCCTGTTTAAAATTTGTCTTACTTTCAATTAAATTTAACTATTTTTAAATTATTCACATTGATAAAATCTGAAATAATTTACATACAGATCTTTTTTGTAATACAAACGCGATTTTGAAAAAAAAAAAAAAAAAAAGGAAATAGTACATTTTCATACTTGTGCGGGAAGGTAGTTTTAGGCTCGCAAGGACGTTTGCGCCCGAGCGAAGCAAAGGTGAAAAGGCCATGCGTGGTCGAAATCACTTTTTTGCACATGTATATGTATTTTTTTATATGACGTGCACAAAGCGAGATTTAGCATAAGCTTTCTTCTTTGAATGTGCGGAAAATTGAGTTTTCCGCAATGCTATTTTACACACACAGAATCAAAAAATATTGTTCGACACACGTGTGAAAATTGAATCTCGACTCAGGCGATTACCACCCTCGCTGCGCTCGGGCGATAAACATGCCCTCGTGCGAGAATCAACTTTTGCACACTTGTATCGAAAACTACTATTATCACTTATCTCTGCGAAAAATCGGAAACCTTTATTTAATCGGAAACATAAAGACACTTATTCATATGCATGCCCGTACAGTGAAATCCATGTCGTATATGAATAATTCCCCATTATAGAGACTACTTTCCCTCTTTAGGGACTCAATATGTTATATATGTCCGTAAAGCTTAAAATTGATAATTAATAAGACAACAGGTGCAATAGCATTCTTGAAAAGAAAAAAAAATATCATTCCAGAACTCGAAAAAAATATTTTTTCGAATGCAAACTTAAATGGTAAAACTGCATATATAACCATAGATATATAAGGGCTTCATTCGTGTAATGCAGTACCCCTCTTGGTGCGATATTTTTTAAATTTTGTTATTTAACTTAGCAAAGATACACATGTTGATTTATGATTCCACCTCTTAAACTTGAAGTAAAATCTAGTACGTTGCGGTTTGAGGTTTATATTTGGAAAAATATTTTTCACAGCGAATTTTGCTTGAGAATCACGTAATTTTGTCTGCATTGGGTTCTAAAATTATAAAACTTAATGATATTAATTTGCAAAAGCAATTAATTTAATTATTTATTAGAAATAAATGATAATAGTAAAATTGTTATATTTGTTTATGGATAGAAATATATTATTTAAGATTTATGAAATGACGGAGTGATAAAAAAATCCTTTCTCTACAAAATCTAATAATAAATAGTAATAAAATTTTTTTTTTGTTTTTTTATCAAAACTTCAGAGGAGAAATTAAAAAAATTTTTTTAATTAAATAAAGTCATTAATTATCCATCCCTTTTCTGCGTAAGAAATATGCTTTTATTTTTTGTATTCATCCTCTTGTTAAAAAAAGCATGACGTGTAAAAAGGGGGGAAGTGATTTTTTCAGACACAGATACATAATCTTTTGAGCACTCGTATCAATCTCAGGCGCCTTTAACGCCTTCAACTCTTACTCGAGCGCAAACATCTTCGCTAAAACAAGTCGATTTTCCTTCCTATTTGATTTTTTACTTTTTTAAATTAATTAATTTTATTAATAGATTTAATAAAAATGCTCTAAAACTTTTTATTCGGAATTAAGCGTATGAAATTAAAAACTAGAGTTCAGAACAGAACAAATTTTTGCCGTCGCTAACGATGAAATGCACGGTTGAGATTTATGAAAAAAAAAAAATAGTTTCAATTTTAATAGATTTCCAAAAAAATATTTCTTTTGCGAACTTTATAAACAAATTTTAGTCACTATTAGAAAATTTTCTAGTTTTTATAAGATTTCCTGGAAAAATTATAATGTGGCTCAAAGTTTGAGCCTTGCTTTAGAGCAACATTAATTTATAAGGACAATGAACCGTTCTAAAGTTTAAAAAAAATCAAGCATTAGCTTAAACCTACATCGGTCACGTAAACAATTGACATTCTCCATGTCAGTTTAAATATACGTTTAAATCAGCGTTTTTTTTCTCGATTTTATCGACAAACAATCGGAATTACTTGCTTAATTAAGTTTTCGCACAATTCTGAAGATTAAATATCTACATTTTATTTAATTCTTTATTTTTTAGAGTTTTAATTGTCGACTGGGATATTCACCATGGAAATGGTACACAATCTATTTTAGAGGATGATCCAAAAGTTTTGTATATATCATTACATCGATACGACAATGGCAGCTTTTTCCCTCACTCCAAATTAGCAAATTATACTGTGGTGGGTTCTGGAGAAGGTGAAGGTTTTAATGTAAATATTCCCTGGAACAAGGTTAGTAAAATCTATTTATCTACTGTCATTTGATTGTTTTCTTAAAAAAAAAAAGAAATAATTTTTCACGTGAGCTTCTTATTATTTATGCAGAAAGGAATGGGAGATGCTGAGTACATTGCAGCTTTTCAACAAGTGGTAATGCCAATAGCGTATCAATTCAACCCCGAATTAATTCTAGTCTCAGCAGGCTTTGATGCTTGCATTGCAGATCCTTTAGGAGGTGAATAAAATAATTTAAAAAAATACAAGCGTAATATCTCAGTTTGAACTAAATAATTAATTTTTTCAGGCTGCAAGGTCAGTCCTGAAATGTATGGGCACATGACTCACTGGTTGTCTTCACTGGCAAACGGAAGAGTGATTTTAACCCTTGAAGGTGGTTACAACGTCAATTCAATATCTTATGCAATGACAATGTGCACAAAAGCGCTTCTAGGCGATCCACTAACTCCTCTAGAAGCTCATCAGATTCCGTGTCCA
This sequence comes from Eupelmus kiefferi, assembly GCA_030522745.1. NCBI lineage: Eukaryota > Metazoa > Arthropoda > Insecta > Hymenoptera > Eupelmidae > Eupelmus > Eupelmus kiefferi. The sequence continues at coordinate 1,760 of JAPYZB010012947.1, read as the reverse complement.
AGCGCAGTCAGTTCAATAAAAAACGTCCTTCAAACGCATAAACAGTATTGGCCAAATTTGATCTTCCAAAAGTCTATGCCTTTAGAAAATATTCTTCCAAAAGCAAAAGTCCCACGTGCCAAACCTACCGAGCGTTTAAGCAATCAGGGCAGTTTTTCAAACAACTTTCCTGTTGATAGTTCCCAATCTACAGATTCTCTTTTAGAACTTCAAGTTCAATTGGACGATTTGAAGATTAAAGAATGTGTGAATCCTGATAAAGATAAAAAAAGCGATTATAAGAAATCGGAGGAAAGTTCGACAAGCGCCAGTAGTAGCGGGGATCAGCCGGGTACTTCTTCTGAAGCCTCTGCTAGACCAACTTTACTAAACTATTTACAAGATAATTTACAAGTATTTATTCTTATCAATGACTTGACCATACAGCATAATTAAACCTTTCTAAATAATGTATTTTATTGTTTTGTTCTAGGCACTCTTGCAAGAAGAAATGTATGCCGTCGTACCTTTGAATGACTGTCCCCATTTGGATTCAGTATCTGAAGTACCAGCAACTGGCATTGATACCAATAGCCCATGTCTTGAATGTTCAAGCACTGTTGAAAACTGGACGTGTCTTCAATGCTACACAATTCATTGTGCACGAAATATTAATCAGCATGCATTGGAGCATGAGCAAACAACAGGGCATCCATTAACTCTGAGCTTCTCTGATTTGTCAGTATGGTGTTATGGTTGTGAAGCTTACATAGACAATCCGGTAAGTGTCATAATAAAAGTATTTTCAAAAAACTTTTTTAAATTATAATTTTGATCAAAATTTTAAATATTATTAATTAATATATATTTTTCTTAAATCTTTTTGCAGCGATTATACGCAGCACGAAATGCCGTCCATCGCAGCAAATTCAATGCAGACTTACCATGGACATATTCAAACCATCCTGAATCTTCAAGATAAATCTAAAATTAAGAGCTTAAGATAAAATTAAAACAAATAAGGTTGAGTAAGCAAGACTCAAAGTATATGCAAAATATTAATAAATACGGCTAAGCTGTTAACTTTGGGAAAAAATATTTTTATATGCAAAAATTAATTTAATAATCTAATATCAACTAAGCTAAAATACGGGTTATTAGAAGAAAAAATTTTATTATTTAAATTTATTGCTAATAGTATTTTGTACAAAATAATTAATAACATAACTTTTTATTCTATCAAAAATTTATTCAAGCATATGTAATTTAAATTTGATCTCAAAATGCAAAATTATCCATAGTTTGTAATTATGTGAAATAATAGCATTGGAACAAGATACAATGGATTAATCTAATTACAATTTAAATTAGCATTTAAGTGAAACAAAAATAATAATGTTGGTATTTTAATGTTTCAAGTTTATAATAAAAATAAAGTTATTTATTTATTTAACTTAAAAAAGTGAATTCTTATTTATGACCCAAATAGTACATAATAGCACTTACAATGTTTTTAAAACGTTATAGGGGACAGTAGCAAATATGACGTTTTTAAAACGTCGAAATGATTCGCTGACCTTTTTTCAATGTTTTATACTATTTGAGATATGTAATACAAATTACCAAGTCATTTTTTGTTGTCTTTATTATGTAATATTATTTACATACAAGCTTAATATCAATATTTACAAAATTTACAATAAAAATTGTAGTAAAATCACAACGTTTGATAACAATATTCTCTATTTTGGGAGGATTTAATATGAATACTCTTAATATTG
>JAPYZB010012930.1:0-13267 GCA_030522745.1 Eupelmus kiefferi | reverse complement strand
CTTAAATTTTGAGGTTAAAAATCCTTATATTTAAAATATCATGAAATCAAAATGTATTAATTAATATATTCATTGTTTTATTATTTATTTAATTTGCTGTATATTTTAAATGACTTTCACAAATAACTTTGTTAGAATAAAATCAATTTTAATATTTAGATACTTTTTCCAATTTTAATTTTGCCGCCTATTCAGAACCAACCAATCAAATCTCGTTTTAAACGGCTTCACTTTTCGTGTATCTCTTTTTTAAGAAGGGAACAAACTTTAAGGACACTTTAAGAAATTTTTCATACTGTTTTCAGAATTAAAAATAACATTTCAAAATAGGTACTTTAAAAAAGTAATATTCATAGCGCGTAATATTAGTTTATCCATACATAAATAATATTGGTTTAATAATTATCTGAGTATAAAAACTCTTTTACTAAAATAGCATTCAAGGGTTATTAATGTAATCTATGTAGACTTCATCTATCAATTTGTACAAATAAACTTATCTTTTGACTTAGGGAATGTTATAAAAAGTTTATTTTTTTTCTTGTAATAAAAATTTGAATTGCTTAATCGAAGTTAGATTAGATTTACATACTTCACTGATTGTAGGATAAATAAAATTTAAATATCACAAAATCGAGTTTTTCACATCACCCTTTACAAAACAGACAAATAATTAAATTACTTACGTAAAGTATTATATAAATTATAATTTGAACAACATTTTTTTATGCAACAACAAAATTGAGTAATCTTATTTACAAAATTACTGAACAAGCATTAGAGATTTTATTTATTCAAAGGCAAAATTTTATGCCTTTACTACTGAAACTCATTGCTTAATTATTGATTTTAATTTTTTAAAAAGCTTGATGTTTGAGTGACTTTGAATCGTCGATTTATTTGACTATACAAGCTGCCTTTACGACTCAATTTGAGTCTTTAGGTACTGCTTTTACTTACTCGAGTCCGAGGCTCCAATTGATGCCTTGAACTAGGAACAGAATAACCGGTTGCCAAGCAACAAGCCACCGGAGCCAATCAAGGAGTTGCCCATACAAAACATGAGGCTTTTCCCATCTGAGAATATAGGTTAAGGTCATATTATATACATTTCACTTAGCCTAAAATATTCAAATAATTGTAGGTAATAAGTGTCTTTAAATAATTATATGTAAAAAGGATACGGATTGTGGAACATCTTCTTTAAGTCAACTTTCTCCTTACAGTAAGGACAGATTTGTTTCTTTCCAACAATGCACCATCCTCGAATACAAAATTCATGAAAGACGTGATTACAACTAAGTTTGTATGTATTTTCAAGTACGCCTTCTTCATGCTCAGAAACCAACAATTTATTTCCACATACTGCACAAACGTTTGGATCTAAAGTTCTAGTTGGCATACTTCCTGGATTGTAATACTAGAATTTATGTATAACATTAATAATTTATGTTAATTTTCAAAAGAAAATACAAATATAAATTAAAAAAAAAAAATAATTAATAAAATAATATTATAATAAGTAATATTATAATTAATTTATAAAATATAAATTATTTTGTTTTTCAAAAGTGAATAATCTTAATTGAAAAATATCCTGCTAATTTAGATTTAATAAAACTTTAAATAGAAAAGGGTTTAAAAAATACTTTTAATTTACTTACTCCAATATGAGCAGCCAGTTTGTCAGCACATATTTCTGCAATATCTCTACCTAGGACTCCAAAATATAAACCGTAAAATAAGAACAGCATCCCACAATCCATCCACACTTGAGGTTTGACATCAAAAACTAGGTTTAAGCCAAAAAATGTCGCTAACATGATAAAGTATCCAATAATGCCCAAACAATAACTGAGCTTGTAAATAAAATAAAACCATTTGTATACTAATCTGTAACAAAATAGTTATTACTTATTTATTGTAATTTCTAGTTGGGTAAAATAGTTAATTTAAATTTTGTTACTATATTTTGCAATTCATAAATTATCTTTTTTGTTTGCAGTTTTTTCTAACGTTTAAGTTATTCACCAATTCAAAAATTTAGATAATGATCAATTAAATAAAGTATAGAAAGAAACGCATCTTTCCCCTATTACAAAAATCATATGTTATTACAAACCTTGGGGTTGTGCCTTGCATTGGTCGTTGGACAGTCTTCCTTACTATTAATCCAGTTATACACGAAAATACCAACCACAAAAATATAAATCTCCACCACAGATGTCTAACACACATGCCTAATGGAATTATCCACATACCTACCAGTGTTACAAGCTGTAAGAAAAACAAAGTGTTATTATAATGAAATCAAAATATTTAAATAAAAATATATTAGGAAAAATTAATTTTTGTCTTTAAAAATTCTTTTACAAAATTTTAATCTGTATATAAAAATATTCTTATTTAAAATTTGTTAGTTTTAGGGCTTTTTACATTACAGTATACTGTATTACAATCTAGACAAGGATGAATATTTAGGATTTTGAGAGAAAGTTATAAGAACATCAAATTGTTCAAAACATTTAATTTAGAATTTTTATTCCTAAGAAGTAGATTATCTTTTTATTAGAATAATTAAATGTACAATTAAATAGATGATTCTTAATCATTTTCTATCTTTTTTCAAAAATATTATTTTATTACTATTCTATTTTTTTTTGTTTTGACAGAGTAAAGCCTCTAAAATATTGCATTTAAGTTATTTATTATTGTTATTTAACTTGTCGAAGATATGAAGTTTCTAAGTTGAATATATAAATAGTGTTTATGTACACACTAAATATATAAACTTCAAAATATCTAGTAGTTACATAAAAAACTTTCTAATAATTAGAAGCAGCCTCTAAAATCAGTAAACTATAGGTGTGTATACCTCAAAATTTAGGAGGTAAATCTATATAAAATTTAGCTATGGTATTCCAAAATATAAAAAATAACTTTATCAAAATATTTTATAATTTTCTATTCTTTTAAATTATATGAATAAACTATATGTTTCATCACAACTATCTTAACCTAGCATCACAGTTTTGTCTGTAACAGTATTAACTTTTTCTTTTAATCAAATATAATAATTTTAATATTACTATTTTAATTTATCAAAAGATCCATATTTAATTTTAGTGGTCTTTTAATACTTATAAGCCATTGCAAACATTAAAATTTCACATTAGTTTTTAAATAAAATAAAAATAAATTATTCTTAAAACTCAGTAAAACTTTTGCATACAATATTCATCGAAGCATAACCCAATCCATTGTGAACAATGTCACATGTAAAACAAAAGTAATACCTGATAAGACTTGTAATGCCTCTGTCTCCAAGTTATGAGAATGATCTCGCTGACTATAACAGTGACTATGAGGATGAGCATCATCTCCATGTGCATGTGCTCGTGGCCCCTGTGCTGTTCGTGCATCTTTATATGCTCCACCCTGAATGAGAGAACAAAGCCATGAATGAGCGAATAAATAACGAAACAAGCGATTGAAATCGCGCCAAATGAAAATCAATAAACGCAGCCAACAAATGCCGATTCTTACCTCCATCTCTCCTCCGGCGTCAGGTCCGCCTCGCTCTAAAACAACAAAACGAACGAAAATTATGACTCAACGTAAAACTTAATCGAGACGCCAGCATCCACGCTTCCAACCACCAAATCAACCGAAAACATCCAATAGACAAGCCACTCCAAATAATCGCTCGCAACAAAGCATCTCCTCCTTTAAGGTTAGCGGCTGCACACGCGGCTAACCCTACCCGCCTCATCCCTCGAATTTCCCAAACTTTCTCAACTGAAAAAGCAAGAAAAAAAAGTACTCACTTTGTTAGGCATCACGTGGATATCCATGGTCGGAGATAAGCTCGTCGCTCCCAGGTTTTATCTCAACAGGCTGGCATGTTGGCTCTGTGCGTGCGGCGCGGCGACGACGACTGATGCAGCATTATATGGCTCCCCCCATCGATATGCGATGTGCGACAAAATACAAGATGGCAACTGCGCGCGTCGCGAGGCTGGGGGAAGCGCGCCGGCATTGATCTGATCCTAAAAGTTACTAGGGGGCAGGATGCCGGAGGATATCAGAGGGCGGTAGTGGTAAGTTAGTGGATTGGTTGATGGATGGGAGAGTGGCTGTGATTGTTGGGGTTGGATGAGGGGAGAGAGCTGATTGGTTGAGAGGTTGAGGCGTTGAGGAAGTTAGGTTTGAGCGGGATAATGCGGAAGTGTGGAGGGTTTTGGGTGGTTGTTTAAAGAGTGAAGGGTTTGTTTGGTTTTTTGGAAGGATGAGTTGATGGTTTTTTAAGAATGGGGATGGGGTGAAGATTGGTTGTTTATTTTGCTTTTTTTTTTAATTTAATTTATTATAGATTTTTTTGTGCTTTACGCGCGCAGTATATTCTGAAATTATTCTAATTTGTATTTTAATAATTAACGAATTTTTTAACATTAAATTAATTGAAAATTGACTTATAAAAATAAAAGTGATTTAAATTATCAAGTATTTAGATTTTAATATTTGATATAAAACAATTTAACGATTGTCTCGCCATCTATTTCCTTTGCTTCCTTGCGAATTAATTAAATCACATTTTAATTTGCTTTATAATATTCTGTCACTATTTTTTATGAAGGAAATATTTAATATTGCTTTAATAAAAAAATAAAAACTTAACTGCATAAAAAATAATGTTAAGTCTCAAATATCAGGATTGTTACGTTATCTACTTCAAGTTTTAATGTCTGCCGATTATATTAACTCATGAGTATAGCTTTGAGAATTCACAACATCCTGTCTTCATTTTCTTATCTAGAGGAAAAATAGAAGAGAACGAAATTTTTATTTTTAATACATTCATCTTTAATAAAATCTGACTGTGCGACGAAATTATTATTTTTTTTTATTGTATACGTACTATGGAATTTGATTTCATGAAATGATATCAGGACGTTAAATACGCTATTTCCACAAACACGTGTTCATAAAATTGTATTTTACGGTCTGATAATATATTCCGTGAAATCGAATTTTATGACTCGTAATAAAAATCTTATGATAATCGAGGCCCTTATAAGAGGTGCTGGCGTTTACTACTTCCACTTTTTACTTTAGATTTGTATTCAAAATAAATTTTAAGAAACAACGATTTTGATTCTTTTACAATCTTCTCGTTTTAGTCCATGTATTTCTCCTATATATTTTTTCAATTACTTTCACGAATCTTGCTCAAAACAATTTCTGCTTGGCTGCTGATAAGAATTTTCAGCTCTTTTGTATTGAACAAATATCTTTTGTATGTAAACATCAACTTCATTTTTCTTCGTCAATAATCTCGCTGACACGTTTATAACTACTCGTAATAATTATTTTAAAACCTTTAAAAAATTTTTTTTTCTATGTATAATTAAATTATTTATACTCTGCTTAAATATTTCAAAATAGCCAATCTCAATTCTAAGCTATGATGAAAAATAATAATTCCTACCTATACTTATCTTTTATATAATTATTATTGATTGAGAAAAATATTTAATGAACTCTCAAGTAATTATTTTAAACCATGTAAACTGATTTAAAATTTATATTAGGCACTTTTCTGATAAATTACTGAAACCAATCCATCTCGTTTATCTGATAAGAATAATTACATACATTAATTGCACTCTAAACTAAAAAGTGCGCGAAATCTGGAAGTAAAAAATTTAAAATCTACATTTTAATCTTTATAAAAGTTTAAAATGTAGGTTTTAATCCTTACAGAAACTTTCAGGCGTAAATGTAGGTTCTAAATCAATATTGTACCATTATTGCATCAATTATTTGTTTCAGCAATATTTTATAGATATTACAGCAACATAATTGTAACAATATTATATAGAAGAATATAACACAAATCTAAAATAATATTGTTAAAATATTGGTAGGATATTGCAATTATTATTGTAGTAAAATGGCACTAATGTCTTAGCAATACTTTACAGGTATTATACAAAATACTGCATTAACATAGAATATATGTGTTATATACGTAGCAATATTATAGCAACATTATAACAATTTTTTGTTAATATTCTTTCAATATTGTAACAATATTGTGTTAATATTCGTTCTATATTGCAAGAATATTTGTGTTAATATTCTTTCAATATTGGAAGAATTTTGTGTTAATATTCTTTCAATACTGCAAGAATATTATGTTAATATTCTTTCAATATTGTTACAATATTATCACAATGTTGAAACAATATTAACACAATATTGTAACAATATATTGTAATAAGATAGTAGCAATATTAATACTTACAAATTATTTTGATGTTTAAAAATAAAAATACTACATACAAATATTCACTTATATTCATAATATCGCCAATTTCCTCAATTTTATAACTAGTATACTACTTCTACTTTATATTATTAATTTTTTAATTCAATATTGTTTATATTTTCATGATATGAAATTTATCAATTAAAAATTACTTTATGAATTAAAACTTACATTTTGAACTTTTATAAGCTTAAAATGTAGGTTTTAAATTTTTTACTTTCAGGTTTCGCACTTTTGAGCTTAAAGTGTACATATATTTGCTTCTGTGATAAAATTTTTCATCTAATTTAGAATTAGAATACGCGCGCAAAATATCTAACATGAGAACATTCGTACAGATGTATCTTTTCTTATAATAATAATGCGGTTAGATGTAAATACGACATAAAATAAGTACGACGTACGCATTTGTTGTAAAATAACAATTTAATAAAAAAAATCAAATTCAGTCAAGGTACATATTTTTAAAAAATTATTATCGTGAAAAGTGGAAATCAAAAACAACATTTGCTTCCAAAAACGCAGGTAGTGTTAAATATTCGAAATTTTATATAAACAGACTCACATTTATTTCAAAATTCTAAAAATCTGAATCCGTTTTTCTATTTGGTTATAGGGGGAAAAGAAAACAGCGTTTTATAAAAGTTTTCGAAACTATTTTGCTATTATGGTAATAATAAAAAATGATTAAATAGCAAAAAAGGGATTCACATGCGTAGTAATTTCACATGATTGTGTGTTTGTCTACAATAAATTTGTACCGATTGACAGTGATACTGCAGTTATTTTTTTATTTGATTTTTTTTAGGGTTAAAACACGATAGTATTCTCAATTATCTTTTTCCAACGGCAAAACAGTGAACGCGCTTTTACATTATCAAGAAATTATTGAATCATGGTCCATAAGCATTAATCTGATCGTGCTTGTACAATTATTGAGTCATATATTTTTCCTCGTAAAAAGTCAAGTTATTGCTAACTTTCTTATTGCTGACAGTATATCTCATTCATTTTACTCTACACTATACCTTAACGACTCCGTCGGAACTGTCCGCAGGGCGGGATTCATAAGAAACCAATTGCCAAAAATGCATCTCCTTATCAATCCCTATTCCCATTTAAACAAATTCTCTCCTAGTCGAATTTGCATACACCTCGCACTAAAGTAGTCAGCAATCGGGCCGTTAACTTCGCAACAGTAAACAAATAAACAAGCAGATCAATAATTTTCAAACTCTCCACTCAAAGCTTAATTTCACTCAAACAAAAAACGGGTAAAACAACGTTCTCGCATTATCATATAAAAATAACCACTAATAAAGCATCCAAGTCCCAACGACCTCCCTCCAATTCAAATCTCCCGCTCTACCCAGCCACTCGCGCGCAACTTCAGCCTCGTTCCATCCACTCGTCTCGTGACCGTCAGCCCGCTAACCCATCCGCAGCCACCTTCAGCCTGGGTGTGGTAGTACATACAACATCAGAACGTTCTCCTACCATATACACACATACACAAACTCGCATCCAGCTCTACTATCCGTCTCTCAGCCAGCGCTGGCGGGGTGGGGATAGCTCCGGTGCTGCTGCTGCTGCTGGCGAGCTCACTGGGACGCAGATCACGGAGCCAGCGAGCAGTCCGGATCCAAAACCGAGCGAAAAAAAAAAATGATCGGCCGCAGCTCTTAACCCCCCCGCGTGCCGTTAAACGAGCTCTCGCTGGTGCGCGCTGGTGTGGTGACGTGCGGATATATTTGTTAAATACATACATATATACACAGGCGTTTCCGCGGCCGCGCGGGGAGCTGTGTTATAATATTTTTTTTCTGTGTTTTCCCCGCACCGAACGAGAGCCGAGACAGAGAGCAGTGCGCCAGTAGAAGAAGACGAGTTGGATCGTACTTTGGCTCCTTTACACACATATAACAGCGAGCCAGCTAGCGGAGCTCTCTCTCTCGCCATACGCTGCGGCCCCGCGCTCTCGCGCGCGCCTGTGTGCACATGTGTGCGAGGCTCGCGAAATCAAGTGGATAGTGCCAGCAGAGAGGATACACACTCGCCGAGAAAGAGAGAGACGTATACACACGCACGTATACACAGCAGCGGCGGCACCCGCCCCCCTTCAGCCAGAGAGCCACGAGTAGTGTCTAAGGGCCCGCGTTCCAAGGTGAGTAGTACGAGTATAATAGCCCCCTGCAGGAGCGAGGCCGCGAATCAGTGTCGCGTGTGAGAGAGCGCGCGAAAAAATAGGCGGACCACCTCGCGCGAGCGAGCGGCTCTCTCTGTGTGTGCGTGGAATCTTCCTAGAGCGCGCGCACGGCTAGTGTCGTCGTGTGCCGCGGAGCGGTTTAAATTGCCCAGCCGCGGGAGTGTGCGAAGGTATTCGTGTGCATGACGCTGGTTTATTTACGCGTGAGAGTTTGCTGGAGAGCTATGCCGTGAGGTTGGAGTTTTTAGGTGGTAATTGGTTTTTTTCTTTTTAGAGGAGGTTGGGAGGAGTTGGGCTTTTCCGGGAGTTGGGGGATTGATCGATCATCGGGGTTTGTTTCGGCGAGTGTGGAGCTGAAGTCGTGCGGGAGGTGTATGCTAAGCGAGGATGCTGCGTGGAAGAGTGCATCGATGCGGATGTGGGGTTTTGAGGGGATTTTTGGGTTCGGTCGATCGGTAAATAGATAGATGGAGAGTAATATTTTGTGCAGGGACGTTGGTGTAAAGTAAAACGCTTTGGTAGTGATATGATAATTGTTTAAAAATTTTGAAAAATTTGTTTGCGAACTGTTGTTTACGTTTATCCGAGAATCGGTGCTAAAGAACTCATAATTATAATTCTCATCTTAACTCTCGCGTTAAAGCTAAATTCTGCCAATTTAAATTTGTATATTTTTGCGATAAAGTTAAGGAAGTTGGGAACAACTTTCGAGGCGGTTGCGTTAGTTGGATATAAAAACTTTCAGCGGGTAATCAAGTTTGACCTTTAAATTCACAGCCTGTCTCGTCTATTTATCTCGAGGAAGTATACGAATATAGAATACATGCATATAAATAAACGGCGTATAAACGGTGGCCGGTGTTAGAGATCCGATTCGAATTCATCTTTAATGCTTATCACTCTCACGCGTGACATTTTTTGATTAAAAATTTATGATTCTATTAATTATTAAATAAAGATGAGATTTACCTTGAATAATATAGAAGAAAGGAGATATGACTCGATATTCCTTATTTAATAATGTACTTTCGATAATATAGTTTAATTACTACGATACGTTTTATCGAGGCTAATAACTTAAAACGTTTGGTAATCGTGAAAATGTATCATTATTCAATGTATGCATAGTGATAAGGTACTATTGAAAATTATAATCTAGACTAATTACGCAGATATTAGCGAAAAAAAATGGTATGACAGTTGGCAAAAAATCAGGAACCTACAGACGGTTTTAGAAACTTTCCAGTTTTTATTGAACAGATAAGAAGCGTGTTTTATGCTTCAGTTTTTATTATTTGACCACTAAACTTGTTTTCGCGTGAGTAATATTTTTTTTAGAGTCATTTAAAAGTCAGCAACGGGAAGGTTATATTTTTTTGTGTATCTGCAAGAAAAATGAGAAAATATAAAAAAATAATTAATTTTCATTAAGTGAAAACTTTTGCAAAAGTCATTTCATAATTAACAATATGTAAAAGTTTTTTTATTGGTATTCGTAAAAAAGTCGTAGCGTAATCTACAGTCGTTAAAAAATTTTACTGTGTTGATAATCAAACAAAAGTAATTTTTATGCACAAGATTAGTTTTGCGAATTTCCAGTTTCATTCAACGTCTATTTTTGAGATATACTGCAATGTCAAATTCTACAATATGGGAAAACTTTACAAAATGATTTTGTATCTCAAAATCTAAACAATAAATCAATTTCAAATTTCGCATAAGTATTCTTAAATATAAAAATTCATTTTGCAACGATTTTGTTTTTAATTACCAAATTTGAATTTAATCAATAACAAAGTATATCCGAGTAAATATTTTAGTTAGGTATAATTTTTTAGTGACTAACTAGAGCCTAACTACTGCCATAATTATATTAATAATAAGGCTACCTAGTTAGGTACTAATTAGGACTTATTCAGGTTTCTATTACGGTAGATTTCACTATAACTACCTCACGTCCCAATATCTAAAACACAACAAATATTTTTCAAACTGACCAAAAACTCCCCATCAAAAAATTATCGAGTACAATCCGAAATCCCCGCCAACTCAACAAAAACCCTAGCTCCAACCTTGCTTTATTCGCGGCACTAAAACTCCAAGATAACTTCAACAATCCTCTTCATTTAAGCAGCGGTAACCTTCGGCGACAAGATACGTTTTCTTGCCCGGCTGGTGCGCGCGCGTAAGCACGTCTGGGCATAACATAATGGCTCTATTGTGAATTCATACTCAGCGCGCGTGCTGATATAATTGAGCGCTCCGGCGTCTGCCTAGTCGAAGTTGAAGCGCCGATGCACGTTTCCACGATATTCTTTGAAATGACAAAAGTTGCCGCGCCGCGCCGGGGACGGGCTCCTTAAATATTTATCTTTGAAAATCGACTTTGATATATAACTCGGCGAAGCAGTTAAAATTTTGAGCGTGATAACGTTCTTATAATGTACACGTCACGGTGATTTTCATCGTGATTCTCAGTATCCATATCTTAACCGTGCGCAAACTTATCCAAAATTACCAACAGTCTCAAAAACTAAAACCAATCCTCACTTCCCGGGCAAGCAAAAGATCCTCCATCATCTCACAAACTCCACTCGCTCCCTTCCCCCCTCCCATTCTAAAAATTCAGCTCCTCCCCTCCCTTCTCTCTTCCATCCGAAAATACCGCTATCAAAAAAAGCGCTCCTAACCCACGCGAAAGTGCAAATAAGCATCTCTCTCCGGACTTTCTGCAGAGAGCTGTGTGTGCAGCAGCCCGCGGCTTCTCGCCGCTGCTCTCAAGGTCTCTTTCTCCCTCTCTCTCTGCTCTGTGGGCAACGGGACGCGAGAGCAGGCGAGAAAGATAGAGAGAAAGAGAGAGAGAGAGAGGAAAAGGCTACGCTGGAATGCGTGGGAATGTTTGTTTCGAGGGCTGTGCTCGCGACGCGGTCAACGCTGCGCTCGCTTGGGTGCTTGGGTGCTTTTTCAGGGATCGAGTGGGTGGCTGGGTGTTGGAGAGATGATTTTTTGGTTTTTTGATAGGGAGGTGAGAATGGTTTTGGGTCAGGTGTGTGTTTGGATTTGAGGAGTGTGATTGCTTCATTGGGAAAATTTTGTGTTTTGAGAATGGAAGTGGCTGACGGTATCGCTTAGTTGAATTTGAAGAATGTTATTGTGGATTTAACGGGTTGGCTGCGTAGGGAAAAATGAATTATAATTATGGTAGGAATTTTGTAGGAAAGTTTAAAACGAACGGTATCGAATATCATTGTTTGCTGAAGATAAAAACACGTTTTCGGTGAGTCAGCAGCTCCGAATTGACTTCTAGACGTAAACATCAACCGTAGAAGGCGTCTTTTAATATCGAAATGCTGATTTTTAATTAAAAGCACTGCTTTTGATCGATTTGGTACACCTAAGTGTTTGCGAATTGTTTTGCTTCGATGTCTAAATATTTATTGACGATTTCAGCAAGAGTTGCGGAACCAATGTTTTTGTTAATTTCGCACCTGTACTCGCAAGTTGAAATGCTTGATTTCGTATCTTTTGAAACGTGACAAACATGACAATATGTAATTTAATAAACAATGATTTTAACGTATAAAAAATATCATCTTCGAAGATATTCGCATTTTTCAAATATGTTTGATCAACGTTTTCGGCAGGATTCATGACTCAAGTTCCTTCAAGATAGTAATGTTATCTTCACGTCAACGTACCCGTTTAAAAATGAGAAATATTGTTATCAATCATGGATATATAATTGATAACGTTAAATTTAAAAATAATTTTGCTTCGAGTGAGACCGTTATAAAAAATGTTGGACGTCATAAATTTATTATTTTATTTTTCTTAAGTCCTTAAATCGATACCAGAGGCTTTAATATTGTTACGTTTCTGATTAGCAATAGAGCTTAATTTTTTTCCTATATATTACAAAAACAAATAAACTTGGATCTTATTATTTACGTCACATCTGCATCACATGCTTATGATTCTTGAAATTGAGTTTTAAATGACATTCTAATTAATCGATCCAAGCGTAGGACTTGGAATTACCGGTAACACCAATGACAAGAACCCGTTTACACTTTCCTCCTCCACTCCTACTTTCCAACTGCTCCCAACTCAACCCTACGTCAAAGCTTCCGAAAAAAAGGCTAATTGTTTTCGAGCAAACAAGACATCAAATTTAACGCTTGCATCCTTACGCAGAGGCAATAAGAACTAAATCCTCCTCCGACATTTACGGCTTGGCCGCGAGACTTTCGAGGGCCTGAACTCCACGGAAAAATTTTCCCCGCCTCAACCAGCTCGTATTTACACTCTACCCAGTCGTTCGTGTTGTCCTATGCGGGTAATCTTCGAAGCTCGAGCTTCCATATGTGCTTTTGCGCTTTAAAAATGCAGGAATATCGACGGATCAATTGGGATCATCGATAAGGCGTCGCATTATATAATTTTCTGCGCCGTGCGCGCGCGCTTAGTTTGAGCGGCCGGTTATCAGCTGCTGATACAGGGAATAATAATTGAAAGTTGCTTTTTAATTAGTCGGGCTACGAGGCTCTATTATTAGAAGCGCTGAGTCACGCGACTTTTTTTTTCAATTTGTTGTTTATACAATTGGATAATCGCGATTAATTATGTCCTTATAGCCTAGCGTGCAAATTTATCATCGTGACTCACGGGTATCGTAGTTTTCTCATTAACTAGCCAGCGATGAAGTGTTTTAAATTTTGTTCTAGCTTACT
>JAPYZB010012914.1:0-11207 GCA_030522745.1 Eupelmus kiefferi | reverse complement strand
AGAGTTAAAAATCACTCGGCATACCTGAAGCGGCGTCCAGAGGGCAAAATCAACAAGAGCCTTGAGCTCGCGCAGCACCACTTCCTCCTTCGTGGCGTTCGACACCTGGTGCTGATACTTGAAGATGCTCTTCTGCAAAAATAAAAACGCAACTTATCACATCTACATCCACATCATCAACATAATCCTACATCCCAAAAACAAAAAAAAAGCCCTGCCGCCAGCTAAGAGGACAGCTCTCTAGAAACCGGCCTGCACAGC
Source organism: Eupelmus kiefferi (assembly GCA_030522745.1). Classification (NCBI taxonomy): domain Eukaryota; kingdom Metazoa; phylum Arthropoda; class Insecta; order Hymenoptera; family Eupelmidae; genus Eupelmus; species Eupelmus kiefferi. The sequence goes on along the minus strand of JAPYZB010012914.1, from coordinate 10,946 downwards.
TGCAGCGCTCAGCTGCATTCATAAAAGCCGCGTCTGATCGAGCGGTAGTGTTAGGGTAGCTGTGTTAGCCATCCGAGAGAGAGAGAGAGAGCTGGGGGTGGGAGGCGATTCATCATGGCGCCTTGCGCCCGCGGCCCCTTCTTAACAGATTGACACGGCGAGGCGCGCGCTCGCCGCGGCGTATCGACCTCCCTCCCGCTTATTTTACTTTGTAATTGTACGTCATAGCGCGGTACCACGGCACTCTCGGAGGGCATAAATTTTCCTCGACACGCCGCGAGCGCCGATGACGCGTGCATATAACGTGTCTGTGTAATACGGCCGATTTTTCGAAGACTCGCGCGCATGTGGACTTTGGACCGAAGCGTAATCACTGAGAGAGAGAAAAAGAGAGATGCTGACATGTTGCGGAAATCTTTTACTGCGGAGCTGCGTCTCCGTTTTTCGAGGGATAACTTTTCGGTAGGTCCGAGCTTGGATTTTACGAGTACAAGCGGAGCGCGGATGGTTCGGTAGTGCGAGCTTTTTTTGTTTTGCCGCGAGCCGCGGTTATTTCGGGCGCGAGTGTAATATGATTTATGTAATTACGAAAGAGCCGGTCTTTGTCTCGAGCGTTGAGTTGTTGCCGGAGATCGATAGCTGGTTTTTTCGCGTGCAGGATTATTTCGAGAGAAAGAGAAAGGGAGAGAGAAGTAATGAGAGATTATGAGCTTCCGTGCGAGCGGCGGGGCTCTTGTTTAGCGGAAGTTGAAACTTTAACCGTCATATAAAATGGCTATTTGTGATTTACGAGCTTAAGGCTCAAACATTTTAGAATTGTTTCGGGAATCCCGAGAATTCTAAATATACGAATCAATCGGCCGGAATTAAGCCAGATATCCGTAAAGCTGCAGCACGTGGGGATCGTTAAAATAAGCGTAATCGAAATATTTATTCAATATAAACGGCCGGCTCTTCGCTGAAATATCGCCTCGAAGCGCATCCAATTTCCTCCACATTAAAACAATATTTAACAATAAGAATCTATCTAACCCGACCAAAAAAAAAATGAAAAACTCGGCAGAAAATACACGCTTTCTATCGAAATCGTACCTCTTCGCGCAAAGTTCCGAAGCCGAACAAAAGAAAAAGAAAAATCCTTACCTTCCAGAGTATGGAGTGATACCACTGGTCTCTCGTGTAGGCGTTGCTCGCCTGGAGCAGGAGCGATCCGTCCGGCAGGACGATTCTTAGGCAGTATTTGTAGGTCGGATCCCAACGCGCCACCGCGTACACCTCCGTCATGCTGCTGTAGGGCACTGGCTGCTGAAGGAACCCGGTCAACTGTAATGCACACAGATAAGATTGCGTTTAGCTACTGTGAACCTGCTGCTGTTTACTTTTATTTAAATCTTTGCTTTCACGCTTTTTACATTTTTCAGGGTATTTGCATTTGGCTTTTGAATCTGAATTTATATATACAGCCGATGTGTGAAATTTGATCAAATTTTTTTATAGGGTTACTAAATTCCGTGGACTTTGATCTGAGTTTGTACCGAGTGTTTAAGCCATCTCGTTATCGCATTAAGATTGTTATGACTATAATTAAGATAACCGAATTATTTCAGTTTCCGATCATTACTTCTAGACTGTCATCGGTATACAAAAACAACATTTACGACTGACGTTTACGGGCCATTGACGTCTTTCCCACGGCATTCGGCATTAAAATTAATTCATCCACATTTTCCTGCAGCCACGCACTTTCAATACCGAGAATTTCATCAGGACATCGCAGGCCTAACAAGCCTTTCATAAATGAAATTCCTAATTAAACAGAGCAATCTTCCGGATTCCCGTGTCAAAGGAATCCATTAAACTAAATTAAAATTCGCGAGGCGTCGATCCGGCTCTCATCTTCTCGGAAACGCAAAGCGTGCCAGCCTCGTCTGCAATCTCAACGAGACAAATTCCAGCCGGACAAAAATCCCCTCGCGAAAATTAACAGTACAATGACAAGACTCCTCCGCGCGGCAAATACTTTCGGAGAATATGGCTGGCGCGCCTGGCGTTCCTCCCTCGCAATTACGCAGTTCCGAGAGCGGACAAAGACGAGCGCGCGCGCGCTGCGCCGTGTGAAATAATTAAGGAGCGCCGGGGAAAACGCGCGGATCTATGGGCGCGGCAGTGGAGTTTCAGAGCGAGCCTGAAGATGCAGCTTTGTTTCGCGACGAATGTAGACGCGAGCGTATATACAGTTGCGAGTTTTGGGGGGGATGAGGAGACGAGAGCAAGTTTGGATGAGGCGAAGAAAGACTGTAGCTTGCTTAATTCTCGGTGAAAGCCGTTGCCTCTCGCCTCGAGCTGTAATAAGTTCCCTCTGAAGTTTCGGTGTAGTTTGCGTTAGCTGATTATAGCTCAGGAGCTTTGGAAAAGAATGTGTAATTTTAGGCATTATTAGAGTGACGAATGTGTTGAAACAATTAGCTATTGCTAGAAAATATACAGGCGAGCGATTTTAGGTTTGGGCGAGTTTGAGTTACTGCTGGATTTCCGACAGCTGATCACAATTTGGTTGCGATGCTCTCCAAAGCGAGCGAGGTGAAATATTGTCATTGGCAATAGGCCCAAAGTGGCGAATGCTCTCTCTAGTGTTCCGGCATTCGACATTCGATACTTCGGGCTGAGTTGTGTTTTCGCAGATTTTATCATACCTTTCTTAAACAATTTCAGGATGATTTGTATCTATGAAAATGTAACTTGATTTTAATGCTGAAACGTGTTTCATATTACGGATTATAAAAATGTAAAAACCATCTTCTCCAATTACGCATTACATATTCCATTTGAATAACATTATGTTTGAAATCTTAGTCGCGACAAATACGTCAAACAAAATTTAATTTAAAAAATCCGACTTTGATCTTTACAAGCCCCAAACATAACATCCCCATCGCATCATAAATCTTTGAGAACTTCCCGAGCTCTCCCGCATCTCTCCGATCCCTCGTTCTACATCCTCGCAAAGCTCCCTCGCGCGCTTACCTACCTCAATCCGCTAATAAGCTTAAAGCACGCTCTCGCCAAAGAAAATTCCTCGGCACGCTACACGCAGCCGGCGCCTCGGGCTGTATAATGCAGGGGCTGAGCAGCTCGATACAGCCAAGACAAACGCGTGGGAGGAGAGAGATACAAAGACTTCTCCTCTCGCCTCCTCACCGATCTCCAAGGCTTATCGGAGCGCGATACGCACACGGCGCTTATTGTTTTTGAGGTCAGGCGCACACCGCTCTGGGGAAACGTCCGTAAACAGGCGGATGCACATTAACGGAGCTACAATCGCAGACGGCGGGAGAGTGGGTTTGCTTAAGCTGCTGCCGCGAGGCGTGCTCGAGAGTCCTTGCACGAGATTCAGCGTGAGCGTACACTTGGCTTAGGTAATAATCGCGCGTGTGTGTTTTCGCTTTGTTGTTTGCGTTTTGTCACGGCGCCGCTTGTTTGGCCGCTCGGCAGCGGAAGATTTTCGGATGGTTTATGGATTAGGCGGCGATTCGCGCGCGCGCACGGAAGTTTTGCGAGAATTGGAAAGTTTTTTTATGGGTGGAGGCCGCGCGGCTGACTTTTGCAGTACTTTGGAGTGATGCGAGCCGTTTGCAATTTTCGTCAGCAGGAAAGAATTAGTTTTTGTTGTAATTAAGTTGAGTGCGGTGTTTATGGTGCGCGGTAAAAAATTTTTACTTCCTGCCTCGAGGGTAAAAATTTAATTAATTAAATATACTATTTCATTGTATTGCATAATTTGCTAAAGTGGAAACTGAATTAAAAATAAAATCATTCATTTAAATTTTTTGATAATTAAAATAAATATAATTCTAATATTAATAATACTAAATTGCATTTACTATATAAATGCTATATAATATATAAGTTTTTTGAAATGTAATTTCCTATTTCACATCGTATTTATAGAAAGTTTTAGGCGACGTAAATTTTTTTCGTTCTCAAGGCGTGCATAAAGAACTTGGAAAGTTTATCGCAGACTGCAATAACACTATAATTAATTTTCAAATTTAACGCTTTTATAATTAATTTAAGGAAATTAGACGAGTTATAATAACGCCCGAACTAATTCTCCGTAATCTGCGTACTGGAAAAGGAAAAAGGGAAAAATCTTAAGATCAATATCATTTCCACCTTATGTATATTCTATCAAGGAAATAATCACGCAACGTGACTAATTTCGGGACGAAAAGTCGCTCGTCACGCGATTTCTGCGCGGAAAGGAAAGGCTTTGCGGCATGGAAAAATAAAACGTTAATTAAAAACAAAAATATTGTTTTCCGTCCCGGTGATATCGCCGAGGCAAGTGTCTTTGTTAATTAGGCACTAACTGTAATTTATCACGTTTTGCTTTGACATCAGATTAGCAGCTGAAACGTGTGTGCAGGTAAACGAAAACAGCGTATACCGTACGCGCAAAATCATTTGCACAAAATTAGTGCAATTACGAAGCCCGCGATGTAGACTCTACCTGTGCCGGCGCTGTTTTCATTTATATTCTGGAATTAGCATCAGATAAGATTGTCTGGCCGTGTCAATCATTATTAAGATTTTTCACAGAAATATCGACTGAAATTTATGAACTCTATAAGACAAAAATTAAAATATGTATTACAAGAATAAATTATTATCAATTATAATATATAAAAATATCGCCATGTTTATACCTTTTCTGAGAAACGTTGTCCATAACCGTAAGCAATCATAAAAGTGAAATACGCATAACATAGCTCGCAAAAGAACAGCCGTCTACGCACTTAACGAACTCCAAACCAAACAATCACAATCGAAGAAACATGAAACGCCCTGCGAAAACCTTCAAAACCCGACTCTCTTTCTCCTGCTCTCTCATTCCGCGCGCGTAAGCGATCCTTTATATTCACAGTTCAGCAAATTGCCAAGGTTAATTAAGGTGAATCCTATGCTGCATCATTTTCTTGCGAGAACGGAATCATACGGCATTTTACGTAAGTAGCGAGTAACGATTCCCTTGCGGCGCGCCGACGCGAAACAGCGCAGCTCTCCGCGTCAGAAACTCGCGCTCTCGAGTCTCGGAAAATAAAAGTTTGCAAAAAGCGAGCCGACGCACTCGATTCTAAAACATCCAGCCGCGCGCGCCTGCGAGGATCCACTTTAAGCGTGGCTTCGTCTAACGGCTGCGGGGAGGAGAAATTTACGAGGAGAGTATGGCACGAGGCTCGTTCGGCCTTCTATAGGCAAACAGCGCACACTCGACGGCTGTGCACACAGATGGGTTATAAAGCTCCAGCGGGGGGTCGACTCTGGCATTCTCGCGCGAAAATCCAATTTTCCCAGGCGGGAGCGGCTTTTTCTATATGTATAGGCGGCCGCGCCGGCAAATTTTACGAGGCGCGTGACGAGAGGACGACGATTTTTACGAGGAAGACTGCTTGAAATTGCAATTTCGAAAGCCAGCCCCTTCGAGAGCGGCTCTCTCCTGCGAGCCGCCTTGCCCCTTTCATTCGCCGAGACGCTTTTACTCTTTTACGGCGCCGGCTGCCCGTGCGCGCGCGCGCTCGATCGCTCTCTCTGCGCTTTTTCATTATTGCGTGCGCTGCCTGGCTGAGGCCTGATGGGCTAAAGCCGCTAATTGATGAGGTGGTTTATCCTTGCTTTTAGATGAAGACTGATTGAAAAGTTATTTTATGAATTCTGAGGAGCTTTTAATGCGAGTTTGTTTAGATCATTTATGTCTAGTTATATTAAATTTTCAAAGGAAACAGTTTGCATAATATTGTTTGGATATTTTTTATTTTATTTATTATTCTTAGTTATAATGAAGTATCCTATTTTTAAAAATTAACATATAGCAAAACGGAAAAGTATACACATCAAATGATGCATTTTTCAAAGCTTTTAATTGCCTCATTCACAATAAATGTTTCCTATTAAAATATATCTAGATTAAAACATTTTATTCACAATAACTTAAAAAATAATTTTTGCATTTTTTTAAATGCTGAATTTTTAAAAAATTGTTCTTATTACGTAATATTAAAAATATTTTAATTTATGTTTCACTTTAACTTACTTGGGTAAACTCAATATATAATATTTGTAAAAAAAGCGTGATTTATAAATTTATAAAAGTGATATTATAGTTAAACAACGTATATTTTTTAGCTAAAATTTATTGCGTTACAACCAAAAAGCAATTTTTTAGCGGATTTTTGTATCTTTTATCATTATTATATATTTTATTAGTTTAAGTCATTAAAATAAATTAAACATAAAAAATATATATATTGTAATGGTATCTACATCTTTTATTTCTAACAATCTCATTTGAAATAAAATCGGCTTAAATGATAGTTTAAAATCGCTTTTTACAATTTACGTAAATTTTCGCGACCGTAAAACTTTTATCTGTTTAGTTACTATAACTTTCCTTTACGAGTCGTACGTAAAAAGCGTCATTTCATTTAAAACAAAGCGCAAAACCTAATTTTGCATTAAACTATAACACCATTTTTGTTTTGTTTTCAGCTGCACATCTAACTACGCGTAGTCCAAAGTAGATCGCTGAAATCTCGACCTATATACATTCAAAAATGTTCCATCAATTTCAACATAATCGGTCAATCCTTTTTTTTGAAAATCAGGATTTACGCTTAATACAATTTTAAACATCGGTAAAATTTTATCTCCCTCCCTTAAAACTCCGTGCATGAAAAAAAAAGAAAGAAAATCATAACCACACTAAAAGCACAATCATTCCCAACCCTCACCTCAGCAACAGCCTCGACGCCAGGTAAACGCGCATAAGCGCAGTCACGATCGTCACTCCCTCCATATAGCAGCCAGTTATCGCACGCAACGACGGCAAAAATCATCGCCGCGTTTACGGCAAATCACATACGCGCTCGCGGGGCGCGTATTAAAATCAGGATGCGAAAAGGGAGCGGGGGTGGGGGGCAAAAAAAGCGCAGTCTCGCGTGCTGGCTTGATCGATCACGACCATTGACAAATACGCCTGCTCTTTTCCTACCATCTCGGTCAGTCCCTCTCTCCCTCCACCCGCTCTCTCGCGTCTCTGTTTACGCAACGGCGTGCGCGCGCGCGCTCGCTCGCGCTCTCGGTTGACCCACTTTATCACTACACATATGCATGTGCGCGCTCGCCTACGTCAGAGGTGATTAAATTCGAAGTTTCTTTCGGCGAGGGCATGGATTAATCGCGATGGTTGACACAGCTATCGAGAGGGCCTTAATCGTCGGAGAAATATTTCGGAGTCGTCTTGGATTCTAGGCGCGTTTCGCGGGTACGGACTTTATCTTGGAGTTCGCGCGAGAGAGAGAGCGGCGAAAAAAAATTATCTTCGAGACACGTGTGCTGTCGGAGAGATAAAAATTCCCCAACTGGGTGTGACATTTCGCTGAGAATCGGAGCGCTGGGATGAATTTTAGATAAGTCAGAGTTTCGCCCCGTAGTTCCGCGCGCCGTGTTAGTCGAGTTTGAAATAGGATTTTCCGAAAATTCGTTTTGTTGCGAACTGAATTTGTTTGCGCTTGAAAAATTGATTTAAGGCTACATTTTATATGCTGCTCAAAGGCTTGTCAGGGAGAGCGCAATTAAATCAGCCGAGCTTGGCTTTTGTTTATTATTCTACAAATTAATTAAAATGAAATCGCGGATAAATAAGCAAAGACAAATTTCGCGAACGAATTGCAAATTAGTTTCAAATATTTATCGTAAAGAAAGAGATGAACAATGCACATAGCGCTGATAAATGAGCGAATTTAATTCATTACGTGACACTCGTCGATTAAGGGTGGGCAATTAAATTACACTCCTAAATAAATACAGTACACACCATAAATATAATCTTCATTTAATTAGCTCGCAGAAATCGTCCCGTATCAAGCCAACAATTTCAAAGGTAAACCGGAATTTAGAATCTCCCAAGTCTTATCAAAACCGTACAAACAACAAAAAGTAACTACCACCTCGAGCGCATACAGTTCAAAGAAGAAAAAAATCCAAGCTTAAATCCATCCCCGTCAGCGAGGCTGCAAGCGCAGCCCGCGCTCCCGTCATTCATTATAAATGAAAAAGACCACGGTGAAAATATAGCTCTGTCTCTGTTTCTCTCTCGGAAGACTGCCACCCCCGCTCTAGCATCGCGGCCGATGCATCGCGCTCGCGCGCGCGCGCACGACCGCGCAAAGTTCACGCTCGCAAGCTCGGAGAGGGGGATCGGAGCGAGGACTTTGGAACTCTCGACGACTGCGTCATCGGGCGAGCGCATCGACCATGCGGAATTCTGGCCGATCGATTTTCGTCCGCGCTCTCTCTCGCTCAGACAAAGAGAGAGTGAGAGAGGGAAACGCGAAATCACCCGCGGAATTTCCCTATCTTGAAGGTGCGCGGGAAATTAACGTCGATGATGAAGTCGGAGGGTGGTTAATGGTCCCCTGAAGGAGAGAGAGATTTTCTCGCACCTACCCCCTCGCGCGATTGTTATATTGAAATATTTTGATGGAGTGAGAGGAGAGAGAGTGGTGAGTGAGAATGGATGAGAGTATAATAGCAGTGACAATGCTGAATTTTTCTGGGTTCAGAATCCTCCTTTGGATGTGGTTTATGATGATTTGATAATGCTTGATAGAAATTAAGAGATTAAGATGAAATTACGCTTTTTCGCCTAGTTTTAGTAAAGAAGCTTTATTACCTAAAAAAAAGGAGCATGACGAATAAAAATAGAATGACGAGAGTGAAAGTAATATCGTTTTATGAATGACGGTCTTACCATACCGGGCTCGTTCTACTGAACCCGTGTAATTTTATTACGGTCCTGGACTATACGACCGATATTATTCATGATTATTTCAGCTTTCCGTGCAAACAAGCGGTTAAATTTTCTTTTAAATTTCGCATTCCTCTTTTTTCTCCTTCGTGACGTTAAGAATGGAGCCAAGTGACGTTCGCTCTCTCGCCCGCCCGCCCGCTTGAGGTCAGATATATATGCAGCGCGCGCGCGCGCGCGCGCGCAGAGGGGTATATCCTTCTTTTGTGTGACATCAATTTGCGGCGCGCTCTTGTTTGAAACTTCCCCTGGATTATTTACTCGTCGATAATAGAAATTAGATGAGAGCAAGAGCGTTTACGTGTTATTAGTAAGTTTGATTATGAGCGGACTTTTTAAATTAGGTTAAGAGATAAGGAGTGACCTACTTTTTCGTCGTCGCTCGCGCTCGCGCGCGCGCTTGAAGGCGCGTTCTTTTTAATTTTTTATTTTAGTTTTACTTAAAAACAAGGGAAGTTTTCTGTATATATCACAACTTCATTATTCGAACAATGAAACATTTTGGAGCTTAAAATTTTCTTGCTGTGCACTAAATTAATTACAATTATGAAACGAATTGCAGAGCAAATCTGTTTAGCGTATTGCTCGTGCTAAACGAAATAGTCAGGATAATTAATGCATTTTAGTCATTTTAGACTCTCATCGTGCATTTATAATTGCAATGACTGGAACTCCACTCAAATTAACTCATTGTTTAGCGAAAATAGTTAATCACGACATGCCTATTACATGTTAATTTCGATTAAAATAATTAGACTGAGCAAATGAATTTCGGTAATTGTAAAAAAATGAATAATTTATATTATCGCAAAATCTACTTGTTTCATTTTAAATACAATGAATTTTAGAAAACAAAGATTATGATCAAGTTAAGAATAAATGTAAAAAATCTTTATTCATACTCAATCAAAACTAGTGCCGATGTCTGGCGTTTTTTGCATTTTTTTCGTCATTTTTGACGCTCTTTTTCGCCATTTACTCATTTTGCGAAGATTAACTCTTACCTCATTGTGTGAGTTGCCGAGGGTTATATTTATTCAGTATTCGGAATCTCGGAATTTCAGTTATTATAGCCTACCTTAAAAAGAGAAAGAGAGAGAGAGAGAGAGTGAGAGCAGTGTAATTGAACATGCGATCACGTGTATGTAAAATCAGAGGCTACGGGCGGGGTACGAATAAGATGTTATTTTAGGCAAACATAAAGTATGGGCATAGTGAGATAATAAATTCCTTTTATGCAAATATATGCGCAACGATAACGCATGTTCGTTTTTTTAATTGCTTTTTAATTAATGCTGAAACTATAAATTTCAATAATTCTTGAATTACACGGGTTGACGTTACTAAATATCGCATTTGGTAAATCATTGTACGAAAAGTTGTACATATTTGTCAAGACAAATTGACCTAATTCTAAATGCTCAAAATATATTATTTGTTATACGCAGACAATGAGACTCTAACCAGTTTTAAAATACATTTTTCTAAAAAAATGTAAAAATTTTTTTCATAACTATTATAAAATTTGATCAACCTCTTATTCGAAAACCCGTTCAACATTCTTTCCCTAAATTACAACGACATTAAATATTCACGGCTCCTGCGTTCACATTCCCATTCGCAAATGCAGGGTAAACCGCAGGCTGAGCGCTAAGATGGAGCTTTCATTGAGAAAGTCAGGCGCGCGACACCACGAATACACAAAAACTTCACGCTGGGATCGGCACTGCAGGTAGCCTGCATTCAACAATCTGAATTCGAAGACAGACGCGACAGCTTATGTCTTGAGGTTGATGAGGTCGGGCTGTCTTCTTACATTTTTGACAATGGTTTAATTATTTAATCATTTAAATATTACTGAATATGAATATAATCAATATTATTTCATTAACTCTATGTATTTTTGATACCCTTAAATCCTTTGAAATTGATGTAAAGGCGATTTAAAAAAAATAGACTTTAACATTTTCTTTGGCAAACCACAGATTCTTACTGTGAATAAACTTCGAACTTGAAAATAAAATAAAGTCGAAAATAAGTGAAAAATAGGTACGAATAAAGTCCTTTATCATGCGCGAGG
>JAPYZB010012902.1:0-10420 GCA_030522745.1 Eupelmus kiefferi | reverse complement strand
AAAAATGGTGGGGTTTAATTGATGGTTGAGTTGCGAGTCAGTTAAGAAGGTTGATCGCTTTGATCTGACGCTATAATGACGGAACAATGCTTGGTAGGCGATACGTGGACTCTGACGCGAATCAATCATATTCTGATTTTTAGAAAAAAAAGAAGAATAAGAAGATTTGAGAAAATTTATCCGCTGTATTGCAGACATTATTATAAAATAAAATAATAATAAATTAATAATATAAGCTATAATTATATATGTATAGATAAGTGAAATTCTATCTGAAGTTGGTGTCGAAGCAAATTTAGTAGAACAAAATAGACGTGTTGAAATGTGTCAATATATCGAGCAATCATCTTGTGAACTATTATTATTTGAAATCTGTTTATTCTGTTAAGGATCGCTTAAAATTTGATAATATGGCCATAGTTGCATTTTATTAATATTCTTATTGTAAAATTTATTAATATTTGTTTTCTAATAAAAATTGGTTTAATATATATCTTATAGTACATACTTGTACACAAATTCTTTTAACTATACAAAGATCAAGAACATAGAGAGTAAACTTCAAACGATAAAAAAAGGTAAGGTAATAGTACTTAATAAATAAATGCAATATTTTATCAGTACTAATATTAAAAATCTCTAAGTTTTAGATAATAATAAATAGAAGAGTAGTTTGCGATACGTTTGTGAAAAAATCTTCCTCGAGTGGTAATTGCCTGAGCTAAAAATCATTTACGTATGTGTGTCGACCAAATATTTTGCTTCAGTCGGTGTAAATTTTATTTAAGAATTTTACAAAATGCGTAAAAGACTGCTTTACGCACATTTCATAAAAAAATATTGTTCAACACGCGTGCAAAAATTGATTCTATCACTCGCCCACATAAAATATTTTTCATTTGTATTGAAAATTATTATTATGGAAAGGAATTATTAAAGTAAAATTGATGACGAAAACCAATATTTTTTTCATTCTTTAATTTTTGCGTTCTAAGCGTACATTTTACGTTTTTTTTTTTTTTTGTTAACCGAAATAAGGATTCTATTACGTTACTTTTTCCTTCTAAACAGTCTATTATATTAATGAATAATTTGTTAAATGGTAATCTTCCAATAAGTTAGTTCCATCGTTTAACTTTATTTTGATTCTATGTATTTTATCAATAAAAAATTGTATGCATGCATTATAATTATTAATTTATAAAAATAATAATTTATATCGATAAATATCTAGAAACATCAAAAAATTAACGCTACTATAGGACAAATTCTTATAACAAAATATATATATAATTTACTTTAACTTGTCCATAGTTTATTGAGAGTGAAATTCATTTCACACTTTGATATTCAAAACAATTGTCTGATATTAACAAGCATTAAATAAAAGGAGTTATTTAATACCCAGTAAGTGATCTCGACCGATCCATGAAAAGCTCCATTCCCTAGGTTGGACATGGATTATAGGATATTGCGTTAGGACATTCGCGAGCACCGGTAATTTCGTCACTTTCACGCAACTTTTTGTTCCAGATACAACGTAATTTTTCTCTTAGTCTTAACCTTATACCACAGCTGTAAACTTTTTCAAGTTGGTATTGAAAAATTCAAACTTGTCAGTAATTTTGTTCGGTACTAATGCACTTATTCACTGCTTCAAACAGAAAAAAACATATGTTGCATGTGAGCAGAGGTTAACAGGGAAAAGAAATAAAAGACAGTTAGTCAACAGAAACGTCACTTAATATTCGCTATAATGAATTATACATATATTTTTTTTGAATGACAACCTGTTATTTTAAAACAGTATAGAATTAGAATGATGCATCTCCTGAATACATAAACAACTAGTGTCAACTATTAGATAATAAACTTTAGTCTTTCGGCGTCAGACTGATATAAATTTCAAATTCTTCTCACTAAAAAAAAAATCAAGCAAACTAGAACCGTAGAAAAGAACTCAAGAATTCCAGACACGCATAGCAAAAAAAGCCGGGTGCAGCAGAAGCGGCGCGATATTCCAATAAAGCAGAAAAGCGGCGAAGTATAACCACAAGCAAGAGCGGAGCGCGGCAAAGTCCAAAGAGCAATAAAGCGAAGGAGGCCAGAAAAAGGGAAATGGGCGCTTACGCTCGGCTGCTCCTTATCCAGCGAGACTCGGAAGAGGAAAAGTCAGCGGATAAAAAGGGAAGGCAGAAAGCAGAAGCCGATTTCACCCGATTTTACACTCTGTATATATGCCGCGGATCGTGGCGCGCTCGCGCAAGCCGAACGAGGAAGGAAGGTGAGCGCTTGGCCGCGTGTTATTACAAAAATATGAGCGCTGCCAGCACGCGAATGCAACAACGCGACCGGCCGTCAGTGATGCAACTGAGCCGAGCGGCTGCGCGAGCTGCTGCTATGAAATATCTCACTCGGCGTTCGCCTAGTACACCAGCTGCAGTGCCTCTTACCCGCCGGCAAAGGCCGATTGGGCCGAACAACGAGACGGACCGAGACGGGGAGAGAGAGAGAGAGAGAGAGAACGCGTAGCGAGGCCGTTGCAAGTGCCGCTTCTATATAGCGATGCTAGTTAGTCAGCCGATCAGGGAATTAAGGAGAGCCGACACCGAGAATTTTTGCTGAGTTGTAGTAGGAGTTTTTTGTAGGGTTGAAAGCGAGTTGGATTGCTGCTTTGTTCGGGAGAGTAATGGACAGCCGAGGATGTTTTAATGCAGAAAAAATGTAGGCTGTGCTGGAGTGGATTTCTTTGATGTGGGATTAATTATTTAGGATAAAATGTAGGGAACTAGTTCCATCGTTAATTATTCAGTTTGATCCGCCGCTACCCTCCGAGATTCTACCGTCGTCGGATTCTCCATTCTCGGAATCAGAAACATCCTCTGACACTTTACCAGCCTCACCATCGGGTGGTGATTGGGTCTTTACCACTTTTGGGGCATCTATCATTATTATATAATTCAAATGTATAGTACTGTAATGAAACAATATTGATGATAATTTTACTTTAGATATTGACAAATGCAATAGGAAGATGAATATATGAAGCAAGAAATAATGTGAATTAGTTTCAATTTTTTTAGACAATTTTAGATCATAAGGATAATTTTTAAAAATAGATTACCGATCAATACATTCCAAAGATATAATTTTTCGATCTCGTGCTTTAATCTCGTGATCTGAAATCGTATTAATTTTTATCAATGAGGAAGAAAAATGCAATGAAAAAAAAAATAAAAAAAATTGAAGACAACTTTTTTACAAAATTATTAGAAAAGCAAAAACTTTGAGGAAACTTGATTTCAAATTACATGAAAAACATCTGTATTTCATGCACATAATTTCTTACTTTTATTGCATAGGTTATTACTTAAATTTATGCAAGAAAATAACTGAAAGGAACTTGTAGCAACTGTAGAAAGGAACGAAAAAAGGAATAAATGAAAGATAACGAGATAAATAACAATGAGGAATATGTAGGTATTAAGAAAAAGAAGAAAAAAGAAAAGTTCGGCGTTGGAGCCTAGTCCACTGTGTCGTCGAGGAACAACTCTCAGCTTGGGGCGTCGGTCAGCGATCCGAAGCTGATTTTGACCTCGATGCGGAATTTTTCTCGTTGCAGAATAGGTCAAGCGTGAACGAGGCGCCACAGGTGGACCGGGGCCGTTTTAGTTAAAATGCAGAGCCCCGAGCAGAGCATTTATCTTTTGTTATTGAAATATCGATCGCATAAGTAAATATATTTGACTGTACCCCCCCCCCTCTCTCCCTCTCACTCTCTCCCTCCCTTCCCCCCCCCCCTCTCTCTACGAGCGATTTAAGATTAAGGTTTTCTTTGCTTTATTTCAAATAAATTTAAAAGTAATTGGTTTGTCTTTTACTTTTCCTCTGACTTTGTTGTGAAACACGCATACCCATTCATATATATGTACAACATTCTTACAATAAGTATTTATAAAAAATTTCACATTATAAAAAAAAAACAAATATTTCAAACGACCTATATAAAGAAGACAAATATTTAGAAAAGCCGTGGACAGTATCATTTTTTAAAATATTTAATAATTGTCAAAGAAAAGGAATTTACAGTTATTGGTTAAACTATATATTTAATATTTATAATATTTTTAAATAAAATAATTTAAAGGTCTAAAATATAATAGGAGATTAAATTTTTTATTTGTTACTTTATAAATTGTAAAATATAATAAATTTTTATAAAACTTTCTGTCGTGAAAAAATAAAAAATTTAAAGAAATATATAAAAAAGTTTTTAAAAATATTTTATATTTTAAATACTTACACATGATTCTATTTAGAACTTTTAAAAATGTTTACAAATTCTTAATTTGAATTCTCAAATTTCTATATCGTTTGCATCATTTAATGATTTTGCTACAACTACAAGGATAACTGTAATTAATTTTAAAAAATATATATTTTATGCAGTATAAAAAAACTTGTTTTTCTTGCAAGATTCAAATTTCAAAATATAAAATTAGACATTCAAATGAAGTTTGTTAGTTAACTTAGCTAAAAAGTTAACCTATTTTACTGTTCCTATAGTCATTCTATCATGATTATTATTGATCAATTTAAGTTAATTGATCACTGAAAAAAATTAAGCATTAAATAGGTATGCAAAGTTATACCTTCGTGATTGATGAATTGCCGTAGTCGCTGAAAAAATAAATGATAAACGCAACGACGATGACAAAGGACACCCAGACTCTGAACTTTTTTACGTAGATTTTTTCTCATTTGCGTAATTATACATACAAATCTTAACTTTTCTACGTTNNNNTACGTTTACATTTTTGAGCTTCATCAATCAGATATGAAGTAAATAAAAACGAGAATTTTGAAGGTAAAATCTACAAGAGAAGAAAAGTAAAAGTAAAGAAGATGAATAAAAGTGGTTCTATTACACCATAGAAATGCAACTGGGGGCATAGACCTACCAAGGCTATATTTTTATTTACAGAAAATGATGTTTCGTTGATCTATAAATTAAATTTTTTTGTGACTGCTTACTTTTTAATACTTTTCTGATTAATATTATTTTAATTACGAAATACTTCATAATAGGCTTATTGCAAGAGGTGAATCGAAATATACAATTCTAAGTGGTACGTCTACCTCAAAGATATAGTCATATGTAATTAAATCGCAATCATTGTATTATTGTAATATCCCGGAAAATATAAAAGTTGTCATTGCTTTAAGAAAAAAATTATAAATAGTAATTTTATTTTTGTTAAGTGATTGCAATCCATTCGCATAAATTACTGTCCAGTTACGTAAACAATTGTTAAAAATCAATTAATTCTTTCTATTTGTCAAAAGAAACATATTGAATGGAGGTAAAGATATTTGCAAATCCATTAAGCATTTCTGCTTGAATAATAAAAAAAGTTTGATTTTGCAAAACTCAAAATGAATAAATTACAATAAATTTATGTAATGCATATAACATAGGTTATAGTACTGGATTAATATCGCACGACTTGATTTCTACTGCACTAAATAATTCTTGCTATATATTTATGAAAATCAAATACGCCAGTGAAAGTTTATGGCAATATGAAACTCTATTTAAATTTCTTTATTAATCTTTTTTGAAAAGAAAAGCCACTTGTAAGCTTGAAGTAATTAATTGGAGTTTTCAAAAATCTACTTAAATCTTCTAAGCAGTGGTTTCACATGGAAGGAAGTGAGAGTAATCAAATTAAAAATCTCTTGGAGCGATAAGCCAACTAACGGTTGCTGTGTTGTTTTGATCTTGACATAGTAAAAGGGAAAAGTGTAATTGTGGTTTTTCGTTTAAAAATCTTATTACCTAGATTCTAAGAAAAATTAAGTAAAATGTAGTTAAAGTTGGTTAAGTAACGTAAAAATTACATGCATTAAGTGGAAACAGACGTGCGTCGTAAGACGCGAACAGAGAAATCCTATTTATGCTATTTCATCAATTTGACAACATTTTTTTTTAATTTAAAAAAACGATGAACATAACAAGATTTTTTACAAAATGTTGAAATAATTCATTAATATTTTGAAGCATGGAAGAGCCATAAAGAAAATATAAATAAATAATACTATTTTGCACTAACTACTTTGTAGTTACTAATATAAAAAACATTATTGTAATTAACACGTTGCAAATATTTTACTAAACAAAAATCATTTATAATTTACATTAAATTAACATTGTATAATAAGTTACTAATTAAGTTATCATTAATTATTATGTATGCTTTTTATTATTTAATACTTATAGTTTAATAAAAGTTTAGAAAGTGAATTTATTATATTTTATTATATAATATTTTATTATAAAAAGCTTTATAATTTATTTACATTATATAAAGTTCAAAGCTTGTGTTAACTTCAAATTTACTTTAAGCAGATTTAGAAAAAATAAGAACAATGACTACATCAAAGTAATGTAAATAATCTGATCTTATTAAATATATGAATAAACCCGATTTTAAATATTTAACTATATAATTATATCTTTAAGCTTGTCTTTCTTTGGAAAATGAATCTTGTTGTTGTAAACATTCCCACAACACAGCCAACTACAAGTACAACTAACAATCGTTTAATTGCGATGTCTTGGAACGCTTTAGGCTTGAGAACACATTACGATCTTATAGATTTATCGTTTTATTGGGTGTTCATGTTTCTGCTTATTTAAATATTTTCATATTCATTATAATTTACGTATATTTGTGATAAAAATAATTATAATTTACGTATATTTGTGATAAAAATAATTATAATTTACGTATATTCGTGATAAAAATAATTTATTTCAAAATTAAAATTTAATCAAGCATAGTCTTTTTATCTTCTTAATTAAATTTTGAATATCTATAAAATTAATGTATTTAATCAATTACAATAGCACATTATCTTGCTTTGTTCAGGAAGTAAAACCATCCGTTGGAAAATAATCTGCGACTTTACTTCAGAGGTGCATAATGTGCTGTTACAGATACACTTACGTCGTACTTTATTCTATCAAGCAGAGTTACAACAACCCTAGAACGAAACAAAAAAAAATTTCTTTTGTTTTCGGCAACATTTTCGGGAAAAAAAGTTGACCACATTTATTACAAAACAAGGAACCACGCTGTTAAAAAATTCCATGAACTCGCGATGCAAGCGTGCATCCGGTGCGCGCTCGTCGCGCCGGCTCGGCCACTGTATATAATTGCAAAAGGTGGTCAGGGTCAGCGGCGTTGCATCTACGCGGATGCGTGCTTTCACCGGTGTGCGCACTATGTGCAGCATTCCTCCCTTCTTTATGTAAGTATATACGGGCAATTTTGTGCGGAGGGACGCGACAACCAAGACGATAATGATGATGACGGTGGAGAAGGTGGGGGGGAGGAGGGCAACAACTCACCGTTGATTCCGTGAACGCGGAGACGCAGGCTAGCATTTTTCCGGTGATGCGGGCTGAGTTTCGGCAAGAGTTTGCGGTTTTTATTGTTGTGGTTTCGGTTTCTTTGAGGTTTTTATGCAGATTAGAGGGGCCGATTAAGTAAGGCGCAGAGATCGTGACTTTTTGGGATGTGATTTTCGATGCAATCGTTGGGTTTTATAAAAGTTCTATTTTGAAATTTTTTGGTTTTCTTTGTGTTACTTTCTCTTGGAAGTATCGATTGGTATAATCAATGAAAATATTCTTAGAAAATTGTCTTTGTTTTAATGTTTTTACGATAAAGAATGAGTCTTGCACAGTTATATCTCATACAATGTTTAAATTGAGTCATAAGTTTTAATGGAATCGAGTAATTTTTAAATGAATAAATGAATAATGAATAAATTAAAGTTTCATGTATATGCATATTATTTAAAAATCGCAAATTGAAATAATTATTAAATGACCGTACAAGATCAACTACTTTTCACTATTTAAAATTGATAAATCTGGTTACACTTAGATGCTGTAATATAATTAATTAACATAAATCAAGAGGTTTAATATGAAAAAAATGTATTGAAAGTAGATATTTTTATAAATACCTGTCTTTAAGAACTTTAATTAAAATTAATTTAATTAAAACATAAATCATTATCAAACAGACAACATTATTTAACAAAAATATTATTCTAACAGAGTCTTAATAACATCAAGAATATTAAAAAATCTCATTTTCAACGTATTATTGTATGTATATTTTCTTATTCCTTTATATCACAAAAATTTAAAAAATAAAAAAGATTAGATTTTATTAAATTAAAAATTTTGGAGGAATGTCTTTGTTATAGTTATGACACAAACTTATAAAATACTCAATAAGAAAAGAATTCAAAACTTGCATAAAAACCTCTTAAAAAGAATACTAAACCGTCACCACAAGCATAAAAACCAACCAGAAAGACGAATCCAAAACTTCCTCAATATCCTCGTCGGAGTGAGCGGTCCCTACGCTATTGTCTACGCTCCTCCGTTCTCTCATACATTCCCGCACTCGCGCGCTGGTAACCACACTGGAAAACAACTAAAACGCGACTGCCTTCCTTTCCCATTCCTCAGCTCTCTTAGAGCTCTCTGCTCGCTGCTCGCCAGGAGTTTTCAAAGAGTCCGCTTCTCACGCTTGATTCTCTTTTCCATTGTCGTTTTGTATGTATCTTTCGACTCTCGCGCGCGAAGGGAAGGCACGCGAAAAAGAGTAAAGCAAATGTAACGAAATTTTATATCGCCGAACCGGTTGCGCTTGCTCTCCTTGGTAGCGAACTTGACTGTCTCCGAAAAATTCAGGAGATAGACTAACAAAGTTCGAGAGAGGGCGAGCCTTGGAACTCGTAGGTGCGAGATAAACAGCAAAGCATGACGCGTTCCAAACGGCTCGCTTGGCGCCAAATCGGCAGGCTTGAATAACCGCTTCTTTTGCGCACTTCCCAGTTTGTCAAGTGTTTGTTTTGACTTTTGCTTTTTTCCGAGTTTTTTCACTATTTAATGATTTTTTAGATTCTGAGAAAAACTAGTTTTGTAAATTTAGTATTTTTCAAATGTATGCAGACGTTCGTAAAATTTTTTTTCATGATTTTACGCTTATAAGAAATATTTAAACATTTTAGATTTTAAAATGTAATAGGAGATTCTAAAACAACTTGCCTACATAGAAAAATTTTCTTGCTCGCAAATTATTATTTATAATTATAATATTAAATTATAAGAAATTGCACAATATAAAACAGAATATTTTTAAAAGAAATTAAACTCTTTTAAATTAGCTAAAAAGTAAAAGAATTTTTATAGACTTGTATAAAAACGCAATTTATGTTTACATTTACTTTTCTACGAAATTATAATTTGAATTAAATCATTACTTGTTTTTTCGTCAGACCCTAAAATATATATATATATATATATATATATATATATATATAACCATTTGTCACCCTAATTGTTTATATATAAATATTTATTAATAATCTTCTATTCTATTATTTTTGACAATATCAAATAAACTACATTATTGAAAATTAAAAAATTTGTTATCAATAAATTCATACAAAATTATTTAAATAAGATCAAAAAAAGGTCTTCAAAATTAAAAACAATCTTTTATCTTTGTTACAATTTCTTTTTTTATTTTTTTTTATTTCTAACTCTTTCTACTTTTCTAGTACAAAGATGTTACCAATTAACAATTTTTAACAATAGTGGGTAGTTTAATTTAATATATTTATTTTATTTTTATTTGTTTATTTTTTTTGTAAATTTTTTGATTTATAGTTTTTAATTGTTAAAACTGGTAGTAATTATATTAAAACTTGATAACTTTTCACTGGTTACCTCGAGAACCGGATTTCAAACCCGTTTTCTTTGGAAAAAAATTATTTACCAGTTTACAATATTATACACTTAGAAATGGCATATCATCTGCACTTAAACTTCAAAATGTGCACTTTTTATTTTACGTTGTTATATAAAAATCATAATTTTTTTAGTGAAAACATTTCCAAGTCAATTAATCAATAATAACTTTATTATTATGAAAGAAGTGATTTCTTCTAAAGTCATTTATTAGTTATATAAATATCTGATTTATACAAAATATTTAAAAAATGAATAATATAGTAAATAAGTTCCATACATTTTTCTGGTTTAATATTATTGAATAATTATAATGAATGCAATTAAAAATATTAAAAAGTTAAAAAAAGATAAAATTTTTAATTTAACTATAAACTTATAAATCTAAAAAACTAATTTATAAAGAATGTAATTTTTAAAAAATAATAATGGTTTTAATTAAATATTGAATTTTATAACTACATAAAAATACTAAGAGTTTATTTTAGTAGTATTTTTCCCAACACGCGCAAGAAATAGGCCCTTTTCCATGCCTAAAATTGGTAGAGAAAGTTGAGCATTTCGAGCGTATTTTATAAGACA
>JAPYZB010012883.1:0-10202 GCA_030522745.1 Eupelmus kiefferi | reverse complement strand
AGAAAAGTTTCTTTAATTAAAATTAAAGAGAAAAAAAATTTATTTTTATATTTAAATTTGATTATTTATCAGGTTTAAACTGAGTCCTGATACCTTAAAGAATCACAATCTCAATGAACCCTTTTTAAAGATCATCTAAATTAAGTTCATTTTTTATTCGTATTCAAACATGTGTTTTAATTCCTTTGATTGTAATTATTATTAAATTCATAACTACAATCTTGGAAATTATAAGATAAAAATAACAGTGGTTTAAATGTTACTCACTCAGAAAGAAATATAGAAAACCATTCCAAAAAAATATGACAGAACGTACCTGAAACAGAAAAATAAAAAAAAATTAGTAAATAATACCACAGAAATAAAATGTCTTAAATTAAAAACAAAGAAAAGTACAACGAAATCCAACTTTGCTGCGAAATTTCACAAGTGATTAAAAGTAAAAGACACTCGGAAAAGTAATTACTTTTCTACAATACAATTGCAAAGTTTCATTTCACTTTCAGCTTCAATTAACAAAATAAATTCGTTGGCTTTCATAACGCGGAAAGGAACAAAACTATCTATGAGAGCTTCTTGTTACCCTGGTTCATAGAAGAAAAAAAAAATAAGATGCGCGCAGTGAGAAAGAAAAGGTAAAAGTCCTAATAAATACACGGATCATGTATTTACTTGTTACGCTTTGGCGCGCGCATCGGCGACAATAGGTAACAAAGTGGGAAAGCATTTCCGCCAGCGCAGGAGAAAGCAGCATCGTCACGCTTCTTTCCGTGCACGAATTTCAATGGGTGGAAGATGTTTTTTTTTTTTTGAAGTTTCTTTATTTTTAATAAAAATTTGTTGGGATGGAGATTTAGGATTTTGAAGTTCTCATGCTGTTATTTAGAAAGTGCGTTGTGTTTAAGCTGAGTATTTTTGCGAGTTTTAATTGTAAAAATGAAGTTGCTATAAATCACTACTTGATTAAGTAGAATGCTTTTAACGAAGTCAGTTTTGATCAGAAACAAAATAGTTGAAGGTTTTAGCTTAAGCAGCTAGTGTATATTTTATATTAAATTAGTACAAAATATTCTAATTGTCTAATAAGTCTCTTTACTTTGATAACTTGAACAAATTTTAGCTGCAAATAACTTTTTACTACAAGATATAATGCGCTTAACTGCAAAACTCGACTCTGAAAATTAACCTTATCTGAAATTTATATTAGATCGTGCAGGATGTCCGTAAAAGATAATGAAAATACTAAACATTGCATAAAAAAATTATGCAACATTTAGTATTCTAAAGCCATTGTTGATTTTTCCTTTTAACGCAGCACGAAATTGACCATTGAAGTTTTCGTACAAAAGATTTTCTAGAATCGAATACCTATTTCTTCATAGTACTTTACTTTTCTTTTATTCTTCTTTACAACTATTCCAACTAATTATCCACACAACCAGTTTTACAGAACAACCCATACCGATAAGCAAAATTTCTCATTACTGGACACACGATACTTCCTCATACACCTCAAAAGAAGCACCTGAACTCCCGAAAGCATCCAAGCCGCAATTACCTCGAGAAAATTACGCAATTTGTCGCTACCAGTGTCGTCAACCTCTCCGCGCTTCGTAAAGCCTGGCAAAAAACGTCCGGGCGAAAAAGCCGATAAGCCAATCAGTTAACAACCGCCTCATCGGCGGGCATAAATCAAAGGACCGCGAAACGAGCGGTAAAATCAGCATTGGATAGCACAATAAACGTCGGCGCTGCTGGAGATTCATCGGAGAGGGAAATCTCTTAGGCTGCCTGTAATGACACGGATAACGATCCGGAGGGGAGGGAGGGAGAAGCCGTTACGCGTGCCAACAGTTGGCAGATGGATCAAGCCCGGGGAGTCGCGATGCACGTGGATGTTTTGCTGCTTTCACTGGTTTTTTTTAGGATTGGTATCGTTTGTGGAGCTTACTTAGGAGTTCGTGATAGGGATGGTTTCTTTTGATTTTTTTTTTTTAGAGGTTTGGTGGATGGGTGTTTGGGAGGATTGTATAGATTTGGCGAGTTGTTAAATAGATATAGTTTTGTTTATTGTAATAATAATTTCGTTAAAATTATCAAAATGTAGTTGTTGTCTTTGACAAAATTTCTTAAGACTCATGAGTACAATGTTTTGAAAAATCATTAAAATTTTAAGATGACGTAAATGAGAGCCAAAAATTTACATAAAATCTTTGAATTGAAGTTGATGAAACTTGTGTTTTAAAACAAACAGTAAGCTTGCCAGATTGCCGGAACAGTCTTGCATCTGCATTTTAATATTCCTGTCATTTAATGAAACAACTTTTCCATGAAAAGTCATAACTTAGTTTGTAATTATTTCTACGTAAATCAAACAACTTCGCACAAAGTTGTTGTATCAAACTCTCATATTAATCAAGCAAAAAACATAAATCAAACAAAAATTAATAAAAAAAAGATTAATTCGTAACATATTTCTCAATATCTTACGCATCAGGAAAAAGCCACGAAATAAGGAGGAAACCAGGTCGTAAGTAAACTCATGTGAATTGGGACTGCGCGCGTTATTCAAATGCAAGATAATCTCTTGTACCGATATAGCAACCGCGCATGTACTCGCACCTGAAGTGCAATCCTCGTGTATTTAATAAAGGAACGATGATAAAGTTTGCCGAGCCGCATTATGAATTGCTGCCGGCTTAGCTTAGGAAAATTGAATATCCTTTTTAACTCGTTTTGCGCGACTTCCAGCCTTTCTGATACTGATAAATGCTGTTTCGCTAGGAAAACGTTTCTAAAGGTGTATTCGATTCGGAAAAATAAATTGAACGTCGGAATTGAACAGTGGGCTGAGGAAAATAAATAGACTCGATCATCTAAAGCGTTAAACTAATTGAGGAAATCTATTGATTATCCAATTTTCTTCTGGTATTAACAGTTTCTAGTTTTTTTATGTGCTAAAGCTTTTATTTTATTAATCTGATCTATTTATTATCAGTTTTATTATTTAGAAGATACATATGAAACAGAATTCCTTGTAAATCCCCGTTTAATACTGAATCAACAAGCAAGTTCAAGATTAAACTATCCATGCTATTCGCTTCATTCACATGACGAAAACACCCTCATATTAAATCAACCGCTTTCAAAGGATTTCAGACAGGTTAATGAAGATCTCATGCAAAGATGCAGCTAACGTCTGAGCACCCATTGAGACGTTGCTGCCGAGCCATTTAATTTCTTTCAAGTCGAAAACGACTCGTCGAATAAATCAAATTTAATTGACCACCAGGCCATGTGAAATTCCGAGCAAGATGCACAAAATGTATGCAGTCCAAGTTTGCCTCTTTGATATCGAAAAAATTTTCGCGTTCGCAACTGTTTATACATCGTTTGTATGTCATTTCTATGGGACTGTGCGCTTTCCAACGTCTTGATTGTCATCTGAATCTCCGTTAACTGCCAATGAAGAATCTGCATAAACAGCATGAAGGTAGGAATACCAGAGGTTATTTCCTAACGGATTCAACGGCGGTAGTAATTAGAGGTACTTATCCTGGGTACAAAATATAGTTATTTCAGCAGCGGTGAATTATTGATCTTTAAGAACATTAAATATCTATATATGACTTACTTAGAGAAAAATATGGGAATGGTATTATTCTACAATAAGTAATAGTAGCGACGACTCTTTTAACATCATTGTGATAACTTTATTACACATTTAGTAAAACCACCGCATTTAAAAAAGTAAGTCCTACTTACACATCATTCATTTCTAACCCACATTGCGCACAGCCACATCACTTTACGTAACTCAGCCAGCAATCGCAAATTTCGTTCGTTACCCCCATGCCCTATTCCCCCCACATTGCAATCTCCTAACCTAAAAAACACCCAGACACACACATAAAGAGAAAAAACAAGTTTATTATCAATAACCACTATGCTACAAGCACCGCTTATCGTCGTTAAACACATCGTACCCACTTACACACACGTTAGAGTCCATCGACCAGAAAATACGCGTGCTCGTTTCCGCGATAAAAGGGGAACTCCGGCGCATTTTTGCCGCGGGGGGTATAGGAGAGAGAAAGAGAGGCAAAAAAATTGGCGATCCCGTGGAGAGCTGTAGCAAGGCATCATCATAGCCTCGAAACCGCAGATGCGCGGCGCGACGATTTTCTCGCTATATTTAGCTCGCCGGGTTGCTGGGAAGAATGGGAAAGTGCGTCGAGGCAGGCTGTCTGCGTTTTTGTTGTGGATTAAGCGGCCTGCGAGGTGTGCGGAATTTGGTGACGGTTGATGTGGAGGATGGATGTGAGTTTGATTAAGGTCGTTTGAGTGAGATATGCTGGATGATTTTAAATACCGGTAATATTACTATTTTTTTATAATAAAATTAATTAGAACCATGTTTAGAAAAATAAAAAAGTTTTTTCAAATTGGTTATTGAAATATTACAAAACTATTAAAACAAACCGATCATTATTTATTGTGAGAATAGCTACTTTAGTATATTATACTCGATTATAATTTTTGAAGTAAAATATCTATACTTATGTAAAATGCGAATAATATAAAATTAAAAAATATAAAAAGAATAAATTTTTTTTATTTTAATAATTATTTTATTTTACCTCCAAGTAGTTATTTATTATTAAGAATTACGCCGCTACCTAAAATTTTACTGAGCTAAAAGCTGCAGAAACGAATTTCAAAGAGACATCTGAGCTAATGAATGAAGCGCAAAATTCTTGCATTTCTACAGAGCGCTAAGACTTTTGAGTGAAAGTAATATTCTATCTTAAAGCGAGCATATCTTTCACTAAAATTTGAAATAGACCATATCCTAATTATATTAAATAAAACGCTTCTTAATGTAGAAATAAATATTTAATATCTAAAAACGTATAATTTTTTAAACAAATCTATTACATAAACGAATATAGATAAACTAAGAACTTTATACTGTCCATACAAAAAGATATACGAGTAAAAGTAATTTAAAAATTTTGCTTTTATAACATTTATATCCACACTTCTTAGCTTTTAAATACCAACGACAATAAACCAAACCAATTCTCTAATCATCACAAAAAGAACCAAATCCTTAAACTCTTTCCCAATCATTCTCCCAATACCCCTCCCCCTTAAAAAAAAAACCCAAACGATCCCAACCTATACCTCATACACCACTCCCCAGCAAAAAACCAGCAAGTACATTCGCGATCAATTTTCCGTATTCCCGCTCGACGACGTCGCGCTGTGCGCCCGACGCAATATTTCTCCCTTTCTTCGTCCGCGGCGCGAGCTGCGCGCGCGAAAAAAGAAACGCGGGCAAAACTGCACACACACCGTGGGAGCGAGTTAATTGGCCGAGTGCGTTCGCGTGAATAGCACGATAGCAGTGCGCAAGCTGTCGCGCGTACTACGCTCTAATGTTGAGTATTCTGAGGACGTGAGAGGTGTATAATGGGCAAGTAATAAACAGCAGGCAAGGATGTCAAAATGTGGAGTGTGTGGGTGGGTGTGTGTGTGTGTGTGTGCGTGTGTGTGTGTGTGTGTGGGTGCGCGTGTGTGTGGGTGTGTGTGTGTGTGTGTGTGTGTGTGTGTGTGTGTGTGTGTGTGTGTGTGTGTATGTGTGTGTGTATTGGTGGGTACTGGTTGGGTTTTGTCTCTGGAGGCTTATGTTCAAAGATTTCGAGAGGTGGACGCATTGGAATTTTAAGTTGTTTGTGTACTGGGAGATGAGAGTAATTATTCATTTTTGTTTCAAGTAATAGACTGGTTAGTGGTTAGTTGAGCGGAGAAGAAGCTATGGATGAATCGTTAAAAATACTTTTAATTGATTGGATGATAAAATTAATTAAAATAATGACTCGAAACAAATGTTTAGATTTTATCTTGGTTTGATTTAAAGGTTATAAAGTAAAATAACGATATACTTGTTCGTTTGTATGATTGTCAATTACGTCTATAGGTAATTCTATGTATCGTTCAACAATTATACAAGATGAAAAGTTTCAATTAGTTAGAATAAAGTTATTTTATACAATTTATGTGTAAGTAATGAAAATGGTCTTTCTTAGATTTTTTAAAATAATAAAATTAAATGATTCTGTAATTAACTTGATTAAACGAGTATTAATTTCAGTACCGTAGATATTCTGAGTCACGATGTTACGGCTTCCAATCTTAGCAAATATTGCCCCGAGCATCTCAAGATCGACAGCCAGATAAAGCTTTATTCACGTCACAAAGATGTGACTTATTGGAAACTTTGTGGTAAGCAATATTTAAAGGTACAAATATGATTTTTGAGAAAATAAGAAAGTATGTTCTAATATAGTACTTTTGCGTACTTACTATATATAAAAGTAAGGATACGTACATGAAAATTTTTCTTTACTTTTCTATAAAACCTGTTTAATTCTGTTTTTAAATAATACATGATAAAGACGTATTCAGCTTTAAAGTCCATCTCACGAATTCATGAACCCAAAGAATGAAAAGAACATAAAAGCTCAACAGACGATTCACCAAAGAACTAAAAGAGCTTAAAAATGTCTGTAAAATATGCAAGTATCCCATCTTTAGAATCATCCATAATTACACATTTTAAAAAAACCCCATTCACTCTCATTCTGCACCAGCTCTCAAAGAACGCATCTTTCGCAAACGCCTCGTTTCAACAAAATTTCTCATCAAAAACCATAAAGCTACGCGAACAATGAACCTCTTTTACCACCACCCAACCGCAAAATGAATTTAAAGTCCTCTAACAATAACCGGCGTACAAGATACCAAAGAATGTACCCGTCGGCTCGGCATTGTGGACCAAAGGAGTGTCAATGCCAGGCAGCCGGTAGCGCAAGCACACATATGTCGCGCCGCGGCATTCAATTTCACCAGGTAAGAGACAATTACAAGTTTTCGAGGCGCGACAGGCAAGAAAGGAGCAGCGACGGATCGGCAGCGCCATCGGATAGCCTCCATGAATTTTTCATTTCTCTTCCTAGGAAAGCTGGCTGCGGCTGGGATGGATTGGATTCTCGGGGACTTGAGGTATGGGGAGCTTTTTTGCGGTACGGTTTGTTGGCTGCGTGTAAGCATAGGTTTTTCTTTTTTGAGAGGTGGCTCGCGATCAGGGATAAGTAGAATGGATTGGTGAGTGTTGGTGGGATGGTTGGAGTGTTATTATTTAAGGATTTTATAATATTAATTAAGGTAACGGTGTTTTCTGTTTTGTTTGATTTATTGTGGAAAAAATTTGATGTATTACTGCGGAACAAATGTAAGTTAGATGCTATCTATGTTATGAAAATTTTGATATAAAATATGAATCCTGTGTAAATGAAACTTTGTATAAAGTTTCATACAGGGTAAGTGTGAAGTTTACGAGATTAAAATGTAATAACTTAGAAGCTGCAGTTCACACGTATATAAGAAAATAGACTTACAAATTCCATTATGATTTTAGATAAAATTGCCAGAAATTTCAAAGTACACTTATCTTTTATTTTTCCAATACCATGACAATAATTTTTTAAAGTAGCATTTGAACTTCCCAAATTGAAACCAAACGATAATCTATAGAACCTATTAAAGCTCAGATCGCCCAAATAGATAATCCGAGCGAATAAAACCCAACTTCAGACTCGAACTTTCCATGAAAGTTCCACTCAAATGAATAAAGCCAACTAACTAACTAATCCAATGAGAGTTTCAAAACTAGCGCCAGAAAATTAGCGTTGAACGTCAACTGAAAAGTTGAGGAGCCAATAAATCTTCGTTCGACGAGTCAATCAGGCAGAAAGGATGCGGCTGGAAAAAAAAGAGTCAGCGTTCGAGGAAAGAGCTTCCAAACTCGGTCACCAGATGTCAGCTCACTCCACGACAACAAAGATTGATGCCGCTTGCTGGGATTCACTTCTTTCAGTGCGATGAGAATCAGTGCGACACTGCGATGTTAATATTCGCATGGATTTAAGGATGGAGGGATGCAGTTTCAGTAAGAATTTTAGAAAAATATTTAGACTTTTAGATTGAGACATAATATAATATTTTCTTTTTGTTAAACTTAAACTCAAGATAGTATTAATAAGTCTATTAGTGTATATCATTATCATAGTAAATATTATGTCTTATTTATCAGCTTTTTAAAATTAAAATTATGCATTGCGTAAATTAAAAAAAATTAATTATATTTTATAATTAGTCCAATATTACCACATATTGTATTGATTTACATTACAAAGGTAGCCAACAACAAGAAATACATTAGGAGAAATCGTCAAAAATACCTGTATAATACCTAGTAATTATTCAAATCAGATAGAATCTCTGAGACCATCTAATCGAGCCCTAATATCGGTTCTCTCCGAAAGTAGTTACGATGGAATTCGTTGAAACACAAAGACCAAACTTCTCTGCTACCATTTATATTGTAATTTTTGGGCGCTTTGGAATCTCGACTATTCCCCCTAAAATGGTAAACATTAAAGACTTACTTTCACGACTTTACAAAATGTGTAATTGAAGCAAACAACCCATTCTTTTTGAATATACTAGTAATTAAAAACTATTTTGAATGGAATAATTTTTAAAAAACTAATTTTACCTACATATACATACAAAAGCAAATTTGAATTTAAAATTTCGAAATTTAAAATGCAGCCAACATTCAAAAATAAAAAATACCTACAAATAACAAAATTATTTCAGAAAACTCAACCGATTCGAAACACTCATCAATATTCAGCAGATCAACCATCCAATCCATAAAACAAAACACCCCACATTACAGCTCGACTTCCCGATCAATCAGCAAAACCACTCGTCAAAAACACCACCTAACGCTCCCACACATTCCCCCATCCACTCCAGAAAAATTTGCGTGCCGTTAATTTTTTTCGCAACTCCAGCCGATCACGTACGACCTTGGGAGCCACACATCTCGTGTCCAGGTGAGAATTTCCAAGCGAGGACGAGCGATTGACCGATCGATATGCGGGAAAGTCGCCCCGTGTGTCCAGCGCCGAGCACGTGGCGGCAATGAAAGTTTCATCAGCGGCGAGTTCCGTCCGTGTCGAGGAAAAAAGTTAATTGGAGCTTTTTCGCGGAGCTTGCGAGGATGGCGGGAAAAGAGAGATGGAAGCGTCGGTTGGAGCTGGGATGAAAAATTCATTTGGGTAGGGATGTTGAAGTAACGAGCGGTCGTATTGCGAGTGGTGGAGCTTTTCGGTAATAACGGTGACTTTTTTAGTGGTGTTGATGGTTATTGGGTACTTTTGGTTAAGTGTTTAAGTACGTTAATTTCGTGGGTAGTAGATTTACTGTGGGAGTAGATTTATTTTTCTTAATTATTTAAATACTTTTGTTGAAATAAGTTTTTAGAAGGAACTAATTGTAAGCGATTTTTAAATATTTTTCATTAATATTTTTCAAGAGAATATCAAAGTTTTGACTTATGAAAATTTAAGGGTTATCCATTTAGCAAAGCTAATGAAATCGAAGTTTTGTGTTTACAAAACAAAGCGAAAGGCTTTTAGAAGCTGTTACGTATATACTCACTTCGTAAAAGTAAAGATTAATATTGAAGCTCAAAATCGAAAAACTTTTGAATGGCAGAACAATGCAAACAATAATTTATTTACTGCAACCTAAAGGAACTATATTTTTAATCAGATGATTCTATAAATTCTCTTAAGCATATCCGAGAGAGAACACAGGATGTGAGGAATATATAAATCAGATCGATAAGAACAAGGAAGTATGTATTAATTCAAGAGCAAGAGCGAGTTACCGCATCTTTTACTTTCAGAAAGTCGGGGTCTCTTGTTTGTCCACAGAGATTTGGACGTACATTTACATGTTATGTTTGCGAAAGATGGAAGTACTTTCTAAGCAAACATTACAGTATTCTTTTAGAGTTTTTAAACGCAAAAATGTGTGTTTTCAAAATCTTTATATTTAAAAAACCAAAACATTCTATGATATAAAATTGACTGCATTACAGAAAAAACTTTAATATTTCAAACTTACATATAATAAAGAAACTGTTTTCATAATTCAATAAAAAGAAACACTTAAGTTGCATTAAGTCCACTTTCTTCCAAAACTCGCAACACAACCTACACATCCCTCCTTAACGAGAGAAGTCGAAAGTGTCGTCTTTCATCCGTTAACACATGTGCACT
>JAPYZB010012862.1:0-10990 GCA_030522745.1 Eupelmus kiefferi | reverse complement strand
AGAAAATAAATCTTGAAGACTTCAGCTTCAATTTGCTTTTTACAGAATTGAAATAGTACATTTCGATACTAGTGCGAGAAAGTGATATCAGGCTCGTGTGGACGTTTGCGTCCGAGCGAAGCGAGGGTGAAAAGGCCACGCGAGGTTGAAATCACTTCCTCGCTCATGTATCGAACCGTATTTTTTGATACAACGTGCACAAAGCGAGATTTAGAATACGCTTTGTTGCTTGAGCGTGCGCAAAATCGAGTTTTGCGCACGCAGTATCAAAAAATATTAGTCTGGTCCAAAGTTATGGTAGTTTGAATTTAAACACAAAAAATACATGGTTAAATTATAAATATTAGCAAGTACAAATTTAAATGATTTCTTATTGCTCAAATTCAAACAACCATAACTTTGGACCAGATTAATATTTTTCAAATCTGTAAAAAGCATATTGAAGCTGAACTCTTCAAGATTTATTTCCTTTTTTAATTCTTGTACATAAAATTATTGAAATTTTACGTAAAACGGGTTCCATTTTTTTGGTCAAAAAAGGCCCTGGAAAAGTTTTAGCAAAATCTGTGACCCGGAGGTGGGGTCCTCTCCTTGTAAGATAAGTTGTATAAATTTAGTTTACTTAATTTGTGTAGATTTTATTTGAAAATTTTCCTTAAGTATGGCGTCTTCCACCAACTTTATATGACCTTAGTACTATTTTAGATATTTTAGCTAATAAATATTTAAGCAAAAAATAATTATACTTTGTAAGTAAAATTTATAACTAGAGCTGCATTAATACGATATTTTATCTGTACAGTTTTCCAATAGCTGGCTTACCTTGCAGTAGATTTATAACCTTTACTATTTTATAAGAAATTCATACTTCATTATTGATGTAATAAATTATGTAATATTACATTTTACGTTCTTGTAAGAAACTTTATCTTGCAAAACCCTTCAATAAAACATTTTAAATTTACCATAAATTTTCAATTTATAATAACATTGTAATAATACATAACACAATTCATAAGATTACATCCCCTTAAATCTCGAATCGTCGAACCTCGACACCAAAATAATAATAAAACCTTCGACTTAAAAAGACGGTCTCTTCTGCGAATGCGTCAGCAGGCTCATTAGCCCTCCTAATGTAAATCTCGTTATAGTAATTTTAAAAGGCGCGAAATTCCGAGTGCTAAGACCAAGATGCCGGCTCCTTTCGTCTTCCCCTTTTCTTACACAGTTTAATCCTAGGTGTCGTATCATATTTACGTCGGACGAATCCGCGCGGATAACGACTGTGGCGCCACCACCCGGGACATTCTAATTTAGAATTAGATTAGCCGGGAGCTCTGCCGCTGCGCCATCGGCTGATAATCCATTTTCGCCTTAATCCCATTGGTTCTCTCTCTCTCTCTCTCTCTCTCTCTCTCTCTCTCTCTCTCTCTCTCTCTCTCTCTCTCTCTTTCTCTCTCTGTCTCGCTGTCTCCGAAGCCAGAGAGATGCGGCCGCCAACGCTCTTGTATAGTCTTGGCCTGCCTTTGTCTTTTCGTTTAAGGCGAGCAGCTAGCTTGGAAAAATGGAATTTCTCCCGGAAAATTACTGTCGGGCACACGATGCTTGCACAGGCTTGTGTGTCTAGAGGAATCATTAGCGCGTGATTTTTAAGAAAGCTTTGTATTTTCGGATTGTGAGGAAAGGTAAAAAGCAAAATTATTATAAAAGCTTGATTTTTAAATTTTTGAGATCGTTTAACTGATTGAAAATAATAAGAATTTTAAATTAGAAAAGTGAATAAAATGGTCACTTAATATAAATAGCAATAATTTTGGCTTAATATTAAGTTTAAATATTATGATTTAGTAAAATAAATTTAAAAGAATTCATACATAAAATTAACACTTATATTTACATAATTAATGTTATGTGTTTTCTTTTTTTCAGGTGAGCTGGATTTATTTTTTATGTATCTCCTCCGTTTTGAAGGTATAATCTTATTTTCTAAACAGTTTCAAATATTATATTATATTATAGTCGTGTGTATATTTTCTATAAAAATATTTTTTCACATTAATGACATCTATTTAAGAAAAAATCTAAAACCGTGGTAAAAATTGAAAAGTAATTTTTTTATTAATAGGTACTAGTAAAATATTCCTGGCTTCTACATCGCTCGGTTAAACTTATTTTTATTAAGTACATTGATACGATCACGGAATATACTCATGATACAATTATTGTACTTTTGTACATGCCTTTAAAGATATGGGGAGAATCGTGTTAACTGTCCCAGCACAGCGCGCGAGCGCTAAATTCTGGTGTTTTCAACTCACGCTGGTGGTACAAAAATGTACTTAAAAAAAGTTCAACATATAAATTCGATGTATTTTTTCCTCAGTTTTCCAATGGTGTCGTCAGATTTTCCGAAATTTTTCATTTTTTTTTGGAAAAGACACTAAACGTGTTATATCTTGAAAACGGTATTTTTAATATTTTTTTTAATGCTTTTAATCAAAAACTGAGAGTTTTTTTACATAAAAAAAAAGTTGTTTTCCACGTAGTACCCATGAATGTTTTTATGAGTAATAGGACGCTCGAGAGTGGAAGTACTGCGCGCGACGCGGCACTTCGTGCGACTTTACGCACGGCGGTCGCTAGACTCGGCCTCCCTGTTGACCTTTTATTTTTTTATAATTCTCATCAAGTCTAATTTAGTTATTTTCTGTTTTTCTGACTCTTTTCTCGTCATTTTCTCTTTTGAAGAGGATTTATCGTTAAATATTCTTGGTTTGATTATTTTCTTTGTTTGAACACCATGTAAATGCTATTCAGCGGAGATTCCAAAATCTTTTTTATGAAATAAAAGATTTAGCATATTATTTTTATTTTTAAAGTGTTGACCTTCTCTATCCGCTAGATAATAAATTTTTTTAACAACGAGATTAGATTTCAGATAAAATATTACAATTTTTTGATATTCATAAACCGCGACGGTATCGCGGTTCAGATTATCAGAAATCACAGCAATGCTTACATGTTTGAGTTCATTATTTTTTTTATATTGAAGTACAAATTTGAAAATAGTTGATCGGTTATTATTTCTTAAGATTGCGTAGAATTTTGAACTACAAATGCGTAGTTTTCCGCAAAATCAAAGCATACAATAAATTCACCATCTTTAAGATTTTTTTTTAAATCATCTACGTACAGCAACTGTTTCTTAGAACAAAATTATGAGTTTTTAATTTCATTAATTTTTTGCCCTTCGTATTGAGAAGATCATAGATGTTTTCACTTTTTGAAGCTATCATTCAACGATCTGTTTGAAACCACGATTCAAACTTCTAAAGTTCTAAGTATAAAATCTTTTCAAAGCAGGTCGCTATAAAAGACGAAAAAAATAAAGTTAGTCCAAGGTTATTCTTATAACCAAAACCAAAGAAAATAATCAAGCCAAGAACTTTTAACGATAAATCCTCTTCAAAAGAGAAAATGACGAGAAAAGTGTCAGAAAAACAGAAAATAACTAAATTAGGCTTGGTGAGAATAATAAAAAATAAAAGTTCAACAGGGCAACTGAGTCTAGCGACAGCCGCGCGTAAAGTTGCACAAAGTGCCGCGTCGCGCGCGGTACTTCCACTCTTGAGCGTCCTATTACTCATAAAAAAATCCATGGGCACTCCGTGGAAAACAACTTTTTTTATGTAAAAAACCCTCAGCTTTTGTTAAAAATACCGTTGTCAAGATATAACACGTTTTGTGTCTTTTTTAAATAGAAATGGAAAATGTCGGAAAATCTGACAACACCATTGGAAAGCTGAAGAAAAAATACATCGAAATCATATGTTGAACTTTTTTTAAGTAGATTTTTGTACCACCAGCGTTGATTTTTGTACCACCATGGGTCCAGTGATGTCCGCAGCCACTACTTGCCAGGGTTTCTCTATATGTTACGCCTCCCATAAGACCAGCGGGAGGACTCTGCTCGACTTTGCACTGCTGGCAAATCGAGCAGGATTGTACCTAATTTCCTACCGACACGTCGCGGCCAATAATAACTCTGGGCTACTCTTTTTAATGTCTTTTCTCGGCCGATGTTTTCTGCCGTCGGGTCATCGTGACACTCCTAGTATCTTTTGCCGTTGCTCCGCAGGCACGACTCTCTTCGAGGCGTCTAGGGGCACGTCGATCAAGTCGTCTGGCCTGTAGGTGTACAGTCGACCTCCCAAATACTTCCACCTTGGGTAGACAGCCGGATTGTCACGAACCTTTTGGGCCTGTTGCTCGTACCAGGCGTCCTGGGTCTCTTCGGAGTCACAATTAAAAAGTGGAAAAATGCGTTTACGATGTATAACAATTGAATTAAAATTTTAAGAGAAGGTATATTTTTTATATATCTCAACTAAATTCGTTGCGCATCTCATAAAATTTATAAGGTGTAAGGATATTAAGGTTTAAATTTTTTTTAGACAAAATTTTGAATGGAAATATTTTAGGAACTAAACAGCAATTTTTAATGATCTATAGCTCATTTTCTTTATGTTTTATCACAATTTTAAGATTAAAAATAAATTTGGAGTTTTTCTATTTGTTTTTGTCTTATATAGATTTTATTATATAATCTGCACAAGTTGTAATTGTAGAATTAACATAGCCTGTTAAGAAATATCCATAGCTTTTAAATAGTAAGTATAGATAATTTAAAACTTAATATACCTATAATTTTCGATTTGAACATATTCAGCATTACAAAAGTTGCAAATTTTAATAAAGATGTCGATCATTAAAAAAAAAGTACGCTTAATTATACTAGATATTTAAACTTTATAATATAAATATAGAAAAAATAAATTAATCTTGAGGAAGTTAGGTTCAATGAATTGGCAGCGATTTTTTTTAAATAATTAAAAAACCTCTGATTTATACGGAAATAATACCAATACTGAAGTCAAATTCGTTTGGAAAAGTCAATTTCATCGAACTGGCCAAAAAAATCTTTCGGTTCAGCACCTAAAATTTAACAAAATTCAATATTGAAGAGAAACAGGTTTATAAAATTAGTATTCTAATGGTTTAAAATTATAAATAAGTATAAATGTTATATTTACCTTTTGCAAACAACCAAATAATACTTAGTATCTTTGCAACCCGCAGTTTGGTGGGTTGGCGGAACTGCACCTCGGCCGACCATCAGAGTTAAGCAGCGCTAGGTGTGGTCACTACTTGGATTGGTGACCGCGGGTAACCTATGCAACTTTGGTGATCGTTGAGGTAATTTTTCGCTCTTAACAAACTGTCTGGTAGGTAACATGAATATGTTTCCAGTGTTTAAGCCTATAGTATGTGACATAAACACCCAAAACATATACACGTTGCTTGGCCACTTAGGCTGCAGGTGGATAAACCAAAGATAAATCACTTAATATCTTTGCACCTTATAAATTATATGAGCTGCGCAACGAACTTAGTCGAGATAAATAAAAAATTTACATTCTCTTACAAATTTCAATTTTATTTAAGATGGACCGGGTAAGATGATCACTCTATCATGAAAATATTTTTGTTCTAATCATTGGAATTTGTTGAATTAGACATAAATATTAATTTAAAATATTTTTTTCTCTTAGGTAGTCGACTTTTTTTTATTAATTTACCACAAAGTGCTGCTCTTCGCAATTTTGAAAATTTTATTAATTTTTTTTTATCATTGTCTCAAAACCGTATTTTTACAATTTTGTTTTTTATTTTATACTTAAATTGCAATACAATTATTTTAAATTTTTTTTATTCGATTTAATTGATTTTTATTTCATTTTTTTTTAGGGTGTCCATCTTGTCCGGCAATTTTTGAGCACCTCAAAATTTAATGATTTTTTTCTTTTTTTTTATTTGTTAAAATTATTTTTGAGAGCTTAAATTACTTGGATACGTTGGTTTTGGTGTCTAGTTTGTAACAAAATTTTTAAAATAAATTCTTTTTTTTCAATTTTAATATTTTTTTCAAAATTCTTTTTTTAATTTCTTATGTTTTATTTTTATTTTTTCTTAAAGTGTTCATATTGCCTGGGTCTCTCCTATAGTAAAAAAGCATTTATTCTAAAAGTTAGGCGATTTTGTACTACCAGGATTTGGCGATATTCTCTTAAACATACTGTAAATTGTTTAAATTTGTTTAAAAGAAAATTTATTTTGGAAAGTAATACTAATTTTCAAGTTGTTTTGGAAGTATTACTAATTTTTAAGTCTCTTAAATTTATGATCTGTCTGTTGTGATGTCACAAAACGTTATAAAAAAGTCACTATTTCGACAACAAAAATAATAAAAATGAATCGGTAGAATAGAACGTTTTAAAAAATCCCATTCTCTTACCCAACAGAAATAACATCACATTCATGTAGGAAGTATTTTAATGTAGTAGAAGAAGAAGATGTTTCAGCGCTTTATGAAGAGTAACTAATGCAGACTTTATCACGAATAATTATTAGCGTACTGTTGAAAATTAAAATGTTAAAAATTTGAATGTATCTATCTAAGTGGTTGTTTTAAAGCTTTAAAAAATTTATTTTATAGAAGCTATCAAGTTTTTTCAATAATTCTTCATATTTGTTTTACCTAATGCTAACACAGAGCAAAAGCTTTTACATGCTATGCAAATTTTCACTTTTGTTCGTGCTGTCAGCATAAACGGCAGAAGATATAAGGAGTATCGACGAGAGACAAAAAGATTGAAATAAAAAGACTAAAAACGGGTGGAGCGAAAGTATCGTGTTGAGAAAACAAGAAAATGCCAAAGTTGGGGATAGCTTGAGTCAATTGGATTGCCAGGAAGTTTGCTTTCTCGCGCTCGCTCGAGAAAAAGAAGGAAAGTAGAAACAGAGAAACAAAACCTTGGGATAGGCTGGTGTCGCCGTGTGACATCAGGGAATCTGTTGGAGGAAAATGAGAAATTAACGACATTAGATCCCGCAAGAGGGAAAAAGAAGCTAATGGACGAAGAGTACGGGTCAAGTTTATATGGCTGTGCGCGTGGGCACGCTAAAAAAGAGTCACGCGCTTCTTTTTGTTTTTTTTTGGGATCTTCTCGTACTAGTTTCTAATCGGATGACTTGTAAATGAAATTACGCCGAGTGAGGTCCTTGACAGATATTATGCTTGGCAGAAGTTGAGATTAGCTGTAGTTTTTCAATGTCCGTCGTTAGTTGATTACACTGAAAATTGAATAAGATTGCGAGTATTCTCGCTAGAAAAAAAAGAAATTTAAAAAAAATATTAAATATACATTTACTCTTTTCTGATAAAGTGGAAATCTTTTAATTTAAAATACGAGATATTTTGAACGAGTACTTTAATTATTGCTGTCATTGAAAAATCTACTTTAAAATTTCAACCAATTTCCATTGCCAGATAAAAATGCCTAGTTCAGAGTTAATTGTAATAATATTTTATTTTTGATGTCTAACATTATAACGTACATTGTAACGTTCTACTTGGACAAATCTAAAGATGAATAAGCTGAATAAAGTGAATATCAACAAGTACAAAACTGCGGTAGTTTCTGAAGTTATCACAAATGAAATTGTTTTACATGAACTACAGGGAAATGAAACAAATGTTAACAAAGTCTCCACAATGAACCCTATTGTTTACATGGTTCTACAATTAACTATTTCTATTATTACAAAGTTATGTAATAATACAGAATATTCTCTTGTTCTGAGATTAAATTCAGTTTGATTAAACAAGGTAAAATACTACGACGTTTTAATATAAATAACAACAGTATCAAATATTTTGTAGAAACACTGTTCAATATCCCAGTGCAAAAACAATACTAAAAATGAACGCATTACGCACTTTACTGTCTGTACATTAATCATGACAGAGAAGAAAAGTACTTCGATTCGTTGCTAGTGTCCTGTTATTCTCACGCGCCTCTTCGAAAGCGCAAAAATGAGGCGTCCCCTCTCTTATATTCTTATGAACTGCGGCGATTGCGAGTGCAATTCTCCTACCGCAAAGTAAAGTGGCACTATTCATTTTCATGCTGCATCGCCCTTAGAAAAAGAGGAGAGAAAGAGAGAGAAAGAGATAGTGAGAGAGGGAGAGAGATAGTGAGAGAGAGAGAGAGAGAGAGAGAGAGAGAGAGAGAGAGAGAGAAAGAGGGAGAGAGATAAAATGAAAACTGGCGACAAGGCTGAAATCCAATCTGGCGCGTTAATGGATGATCGGTTTCAGAGAGGCTCTTGCACGTGAAACCGACGTGCCGCTTGCACATCCCTTTTCTTCTTTGCCTCGAGCTACTTTCCTTCTAAAGATTCTGCTGCTTTTGGGCTCGCAAGTCAAAGGGCTTCGAATTTCACAGGAGAGCCGGACGCCGCCGCTATTTCCTCTCGGCAAGCTGAGGATATTCCGGCCGGTATTTTGACCTTGCCTCTGAGTTTGTGGTTTCTCAGTTCTCTCTCTCTCTCTCTCTCTCTCTCTCTCTCTCTCTCTCTCTCTATCTCTCTCTCTCACTCTCTTTCTCTCTCTCTTTCTCTCCCCCTCTCTCTCTCTCTCTCTCTCTCTTTCTCTAACACACGCACACACTCTCCTCCTCCTCCTTCTCCTTTTCCTTCTCTTACTTCCTTTTCCTCGTCAAAGTTTAGCATCTTCTAGGGAAGGCGATATTCTGCAGCGCGTGGCTGCTGAAGGAGCGATCGTCCGATTAATTACTTTCTTTGTGCAGAGGCTTCGGTCGAACGCAATTATCAGCACAAAAGGATTCCCGCGTGCGGCTAGAAATAATATTGATTCGCCAAGGGAGATGTCGAACGGGGCGAAGGTATTTCATCGGGAAGAAGTTACGCGTCAGCGTCGATGAGAGCGTTAGATTAATCACGCTCGATTTCCAAGAGCTACAGGGGTGTAATAAATGTCGTCTCTTGTTTCGAAAACATTGGGAATTTATGGGAAATTTAAAATGTGTTGCGGTACGAATTACCTAAAGATGTTGTATTTGTTTTGAAGACTAGGCAAATGATGTTTTGGTTATTAAACGATCACTCACACCTTTTATAGTATGATTATTTATATTTTTATATTGAGATTTTCATGTTGGTCTTGAAGATTTTGAAGATTTTTCAAATTTACTGTTCAATTGATGTATCATTTCAAATATTAACCTTTCGTGGACTGTTAAATTTTTGAACCGACGACATTCCTAATATCAAATTGATTTGCACCAGTTTATTATTAAAATTTGAAAAAAAATATTTAAAATAAAAAATTGATGCTGACTTTTATTTCATAATAAAAAATTCGTTCGAACATTCAGACAAAATTAACTCACTCCAATACTTCTAATAAGTCTCTACGAATAAGACTTCATAATTTCTTCCATAATAGTAATGCTCCCATCCCATGAACTACAATCGTATAATCTGATGAATCTCTCTTCTCCCACAGAACGAGGCGACGACGAAATTCTCGTCCATCGAAAGAGCATCGCCACCAGCGCGATTCCCTAAAGGCCAGTGACTTTTCTTCAGCTTCCATCCTAGATCAAGGTAGCGTCACGTTAGCCAGAGGAGCAGTATCATTCTGAACAGCTTTCGTCATGCGGGAGAAGGAGATTTGTGAATCAAAGATAGCTTGCGCAAAGGCAATTTAGCCAAGGCGCACCATTGGGGCTAGGCGGAAAAATGGTCCTAGAAAAGAAAAAGCTTTGATTCCGAAAGGATAAAATAGAAGGATATGAGACGGTTTATTCCTTCTAAAATGTTAAAGATTCTTTTAGATACTAAGAAAAAGCAAGCTTGATCCACCTCTTTTCCCTCTACTGAGATGCTAATGAATGAAAGTGCGATCAACTTTAATTTTCACTTTCTTTTGCTTTATTTCTAAGGGACGGAGGGGAAGCGTAATATTTTTTTAATTTACATTAAAATTAATAAAAAAAAGTATTTAAGTATATTTTATCGCAGCTTTTTGTATTAAAAAGGAGCGAGATCACACACAAACTATCCCTCTAACTTACCAACCTCGCGAAAGAAAATCATAATATTCTTGAAACTAAAATATTTAAAACATTTGTCGGTATAATTAAAATATTAAAAAATCAGCAGGATGGGGTGGGAATGTCATTTTTTCTTACTTGCTAGAGATGCATGTGTGTGCGTGTGTGAGTATGTATATGTAAGCTTTGTGTCCTACACGTTTCGCTTTTCTAAGATCCGCCGTTTATCTATATCCCTCATCATTAAACCAGAGAAAATTAAAAGTGCCCTCTAATATAAACATAAGCACAGTTGGATTACTTGAGGTCAAGGCTGACTTTGCCAATTTTAGAAAATATATTTTGATTATTTATTGAGATTTATTTTGC
Source organism: Eupelmus kiefferi (assembly GCA_030522745.1). Taxonomy (NCBI): domain Eukaryota; kingdom Metazoa; phylum Arthropoda; class Insecta; order Hymenoptera; family Eupelmidae; genus Eupelmus; species Eupelmus kiefferi. The sequence continues at coordinate 638 of JAPYZB010012862.1, read as the reverse complement.
ACTATATATCTCTATATATATTATAAAGATATTTCGCCGCCGCCGCCACCGCCGTCGTGTATAAGAATTTTTTTATCCCCGAAACGAGCCGCTATTTCGAGGTATTTTACGATATTTTTCCCCTTTTGACGTTGTTTTCTTAATATTTAGCGATTTTTTTTATTGATTTATGAATTAAACCTCTTTATCTCCGAAACTAGCCGTTATTTCGAGGGTTTTCACGTTTATTTCCTCTTTTTTACATTTATTTAAATATTTTTACGATATTTTCCTCAATTTGATTTCCACAATTTGATTTGGTTTTCTTGACATTTTTGCTTGAATTATGAATTATCTGCCTTTATCTCCGAAACCAGCCGTTATTTCGAAGGATTTTACGTTATTTTTCCACTTTTTTACGTTATTTTTCGACACTTTTACAATATTTTCCTCGATTTGACGTTGTTTTCTTGATATTTTGCGATATTTTTGCTTAATTTATGAATTATGAATTATGAATTTTGATTATGAATTATTATTGATTATTTTTTGATTATGATTACTGGGCTTGCCTACGATTCACGAGCTATGTCGTAACCACTTAGATAAGCTCGTAGGCTTCACGAATCTGAAATCAGTCACGAGAAGCGAGGAGACGC
>JAPYZB010012836.1:0-10433 GCA_030522745.1 Eupelmus kiefferi | reverse complement strand
GCAGCGGCAGCTGAGGCATATATATACTGGTAAAGCAGCTCCTCAAGTATGCGCGAGAGAGCCGGTGTGCGGAGAGGAGAGAACCTGCAGGTTCTCCTGCTTACATACAAGTATATACGCAGGTATTCGAACGCACACTTGCGCGCAAGGCCAGGCCGCACGCATGAGTCAAAATCGAGAGAAACGAAAGCCGCCCCGAGTTTACGTACACGCACAGTGACGTCAGCTGCTCCGAGAGAGAGATAAAGAGGCTGTGCACATGCACTCGCGAGTTCTGGTACATATAGAAACGCGAAGGGGAGTGCGGCAGACAAAAGTCGAGAAAGAGAGGAAGAATCTCCAGTGGTGGCAGAGGGAGAGAAGCCCGTATATATATATATACACGCAAGAAAAAGAGACGGCAAAGGAGAGAACGCGCGGGGCGTACCTGCGCGAGCGAGCGAGCCTGGAACTGGCCCGGCTGCAGGCACAAAGAAAACGAGGCTCAGCTGAAACGAGCGGACTGGAAGCCCTGGGGGCCAGCAACCTCCAGAGAAAGAGAGAGAGATGCGGCGGCGATTCTCGGGAATCGAGCAGCTCCTCGCCGGCGTCGATTCCTTTCAGCGCGCGTCTGCTATATAATGCGAGAGAGAGAGCTCGAAAAATCGAAGAAGCAGAAGCAGAGAGAGAGAGAGGGAAGATCGATTCGGGAGTTACACATGTCGATATAAATTATTGCGCGCGCTCTGCTGTGTGTATACGCGCCTGTACGTCGAACCTGCGCAACAAGTTACAAGTGCGTGTAATGGAGTTGTAGTGACGTGTGTATCGGGTAACCGGGCTGCTGCTGCTGCAGCTGCTGTGTGCTTTTCCCGTGCGCCGGACGCGCGTAGCGAGGGAAAATAAAAGGAAAACACAGCAAACTCGCTTCTGCCGCGTTTCTGCGAATCTTTGCAAACTGCCGGCGGATTATCGCCCGTGTGGCCTTCTAATCGCAGCCTGCTTTTTACGAGAGTCCAAGTTTAATTGACCGCTGGATGATGGATCGCGATTTCAAAATCGAGATTAGCTAAATATTTGATCCTTTGCGGGGCACTAAATTTTCGCAGCTATACGGAGAACCGGCCGATATACCCCGAAACGCTCGGGCTTCATTAATAAACTTCAACCGCAGCAAAAACATTAAAAGCCTCTCTCTTGCTCGCCACTTGCTCCAAAACGAAGTGCACGCTCTCAAAAGCGCCTTATTTCCCAATTAGCGAGGGCTCCGCGCGTGTTTCACAAATCAAGCCGCCATCTCCCACCCTCCCCCTCTCGGTAATTAATGTTTACAAAAATATGACACGAATAAATTAAGCATTTTTCTCCCGACAGCTCGGGCATTTATATACGCATCGAGTCACGACGACGCCCGGAGAATCGAGCTGCAGCTCGCCGATAAAAAGAACAAGGCGGAGTAGAAGCGCGAGAAGGGGAGAGACTAAGAGGAGAGGATTCTCCAGCCTACGCTCTCTGAACGAGCTGCGGGAGCCGAATATCCGCCACCGCACACGCCCGACTATTTTCGAGCTTCGTCGTCAGAGAGAAATCGACGAGCTGCTCTCTGCCGACGCCACTGCGCTGCTCTTTCTCGAAGGCTGCGTTTTCATGCGGGCCTTTTTACGATTAGCAAGGAATGTTTTTTTCGATGATTGGCTTTTGAACGATAAATAGTAAGTTATTTCGTGAAAAGTATCGAGAGGAAAGATTTAGAAGAAACGAGATGCTTGCGCCGTTTTCCTTTACATTTTGTATTCCACGCGAGGAGCGAGCGAGCGCGATTTCAAAATATGATTGCGGCCGCTGCACACGTGTGAGCATATATACGAGCCAAGGCTCCGCGAGAGAGCCGGTACACTTCGATTAGACGTGTTTACCCCGATGCCTGATTTATTTATTTTTTCCTTCTCTCTTTCACTCTCGATCGATGCTTTATGGGAGCCTGATTCGTGTAACAAAGTCCTAGAACTGAATGGCTGATAGAAAAGAGTGCACGCAGGAATTGATTGAGGGTAAACAATAGGTTTTCGAGGAGATTTACATGTACGAGTGGATGCGGTGCTTTAAAGATTGAAATTTAAACGGCCATTGTTGTAAAACAAAAGAAAAGGTGCTTTGGATCAGCAGAGCAGAAAGCATCGTTTTTTTTAAACTTCACGACGGTAGATCTGCATATTTCAACTGTGTCTGCAGGCAAATTTGAATGAAATATCAAAACATTCCGCTTGCTTTCAATATCGAGCTATCAAACTTTATCGACGAGCGAAATTATGGCCGTGTTGTACTCTCCAAAGCGTAATTTTTAGCCGAGCGTTAATCAACTTTTTAAAAATCAACATTCCAATTTAAAATTATTCATAACGAAAGCGTCTCGTAAACTCGAGTTCTTTATGCTCGCACATTTGATTAAACAGCAAGATCCACGGGCTTATATAAATTAATAAAGCAAAGCGCCGATAAAAACAGCCGGCTCCTCAAAGACTCGACAAAGCTGTCATAAGCGAATGAATGACTTCAAGTACCCTTAAATTATTCAGCGGCCTGCAGCTCGCAAATGAAAAATGAAAATCTAATCAACGCCTCCGCTCTTCAAAACCCGCCGCGCAAAAAGAAAAGCTCTGCGAAGACGGGACCGCGCGCGATTTTTCCTCCTACTCCACCCACAGAGAGAGCCGACGTCGGCGAGTGCGCATTTCGTGACCCGACGCCCACCGAGCTAGCGCCCGCGCTCCGGACGCCCTCGACAATTACGTTTTACATTACAAAAAACGTGAGCGTAGCTGGCTCTCTGCGCGCGGCCCACGAAGAGAGAATATCAGCGCCAAGGCCTCGCGGCGGCGGCGCGAGTATATTCGTCGACGTGGGTCGTCGTCGACGATGAGTCTTTATTTGCTTCGAGGAAATATGTATATAAACGGGCGAGATGTTTTTCGTTGATGCGAGAGAGAGCTCGTTTGGGGGAAGGCTGCGAGTGTTGAATTTAAGTGGATTCGGGCTTTTTCTGTGTATTGCCGGGGTATTGTTTTTTTTTACTTTCTTTTTACGATGGTGGCTCGTAAATTTGAAATTTGAAGACGAAGCTGAAGAAAGAAATACAAATCTCGCTCGAGTTTCGTTCATTCATGCAGAAACGCGTCTTTTTAATCCACTAAAATAGAAAATAACATCTCAAGGCGAGGAAAATAATTTCGACAAAACAGAGAGACAACTCAACCTAAAACGCCCCCAAAAGACTCACCATAACTCCCTCACCCAAAAAAAACCAGCACATCCAAATAAAAGCCAGGCACATTCCCAATACACTCTCTCTCTCAGGCATCCAACTGGATTTGAAAGAAGGCACTTAAACGCCCGTGACGTGCGCGCGGGTGTATATATGCCCGGACCCCTGCCCACTACACACCGACGCACACAAACCGTCTCTCCGGTACTTCCCACGTTGCTTTATGCTCGCTCGCGCAGAGGGAGAAGCGCGCGTGGACCGCGAAACGGCGCAGTGTCTGCCCGCCAGTCCGAAATATTGCATCTGCGGCGTCGGCGGCGGCTCTGCTGATGCTGTTTCTAGCTTAGCGCGTAGGTCGACGTCTAATCTACGGACGCCGAAGGACGCTCGCTTCGCGTTCCGTATAGCGGAGCGAGCTGGCTTTATAGCGAGCGTGGGGTGCAGAGAGCGAGCTTTCGTACAATAAGAGCCTCGCTGCTTTTGCTCGTGCGGCTCTATAAGCGCGGAATAGACTGGGGCTTCTTCGTTGAGGCTATATTCAGATGCGTTTTGTTTGGATTCTGTAGTTGGTTTTTTTTTATTGGGTGGGTAGGAATGAGAGTTTTGAGTTTGGAATTAGCTAATGGCTAATTAATCTGCTTGATTAAATTGTTATTACTGCGCTTGCTCCATAATATCAATTTAATTTTGGCATTCATCAAACTTAATATTTGTAATGAATAAATTTCCTGATTTTAACAAATATCAAAATAAAGAACACTAATTGATTCTACACTTGATACCACATTCATTCAAAAAATGATTAATATCAAATGTATCCAAACCAAAAAAACCAAACTAAACCCCCAGCGCAGAAACAAAAAAAAATCACAGCCGACAAATTAGCCGTCCAACAGGCGCGACAATGCCTGTCGATGACGAGCTGGCAGCGATGATACATCGGCCTAGTCGGAAACAAGCTCTCAGCTCGAACCAAGCTGCCCCCGCGTAGAAACAGATAGAGAAAGAGAGAGAGAGCAGAGAGAGAGAGCAGCCCGGAGCAGCCATTTTTACCAGCGAGCGAGCGAGAGAGCGCGAGCTTCGCCCTCGCAACGCTCTCCGAGAGACGCCTTTTAAATGCCCTTTAAACGTACCCGGCCCATACACACATACACACTCTCGTATTCTTACCCCCCTCCCACTCCTCCTCTTTTTTACGCGGCTCGCTTCGTTGTTTTCGTTTTTGCACACGCGCGGTTATTAATAACTTTCGGCGAGTTTGGAGTCTTTCTTCCGAGCCGGCTCACACATACGTGGCTCGCCCAGAGAAAGACAGAGACGCAGAGTGTTGATTGATAAGCCGCTTAGCTCCGATCGATTTGTTTTGTTCCCACTCTCGCTATTGACTTTGCGCGGCTTTTAAAAAAAAATAGATCCACTGTATAACTTACGCAGCAGAACGATTTATCAGTACTATACGAAGAGACGACACGTGTATATATATAGCTCTGCGAATCTACGCACTCGGAAAGTCCGCGTTCGTTAGACAATATAATCAGGCCAATTAGGCGCGCAGCCCCCGCGCGAATCAGCGCCGCGGCTCGATAATAACACTATATAAAGCCGAGAGCACAGCAGCTTGGAAACAGGTCGACATTCTCCAACGGTGGATACACACGCGACTTTTTGGCGTATATAAGAGCGCGCTGAGATAGCATCGCCGACTGCGGGCGTTATATAAGGGGCGGCGCTCGCGGAGAAAAAGAAATCCGCGCGAGAGGACAATGAAGCTGCTAACGAATGGTTACGCAGCCGCGGCATCGTTTGTCAACAGGGGCTGCGTTTATATACGCTCCCGCGGAAAGTCAATAAACCCGCGGCGCGCGATTGTTTATACAGCGCGGAAAAACGATTGAAAATGGAAAAGTGAAAGAGAGTTTCGCATTGCGCTTTTTAAAGCGCGATAGACCTGTTTATTACTGCGGGCGGTCATACATAAAAATAAGGTGGAAAGGAGAGGGCCCGATAAACGAAGGGATGAAACGGAGAGCATCGATATCCTCGGGATCCTCCGGCTTTCCGTTCGGCTCTCTCCTTTCCCCTCGCGGCTGCGGGGGCCACGGTCTCATCCATCAGCCGCGCACACACATACATACACAGACAGAGACGAGCCTTTGGCCAAAAGGGACGTACGGAGATACGACAGCTACGTCTGACTCATTTCTCTCTCGCTCCTTTGGAATATCGAAGGGATTACATATAGGTATTCCTGACGAGCGGCATAAAAAGGTATATTACCACTCTCCGGCGAGAGTATATTTAAGCGAAGAGAGTGGCCCGCAGAGAAATCAAGAGAGTTAGCCGCAATTAGGCTGCCGGCTGGCTTTCGGGCTTTATTGAAGGTAATGAAAAACGAGCGATAGCACCGGGGAGATAAGCCGAGGCTCGATGCAAACGCGTAATCGAGTCGCGCTCGCACACAGCTCGATACTCCGCAGCACCGTCTTTGTACAAGTCGGGGGGCGTATACGGTTTTTACTTCGATTTCGGAGCGGAGATGTAGCTCCGCCTATGCGCGCGGCGTGTAACGGCGCCGCAACGTGGAAATTTAATTATCGCTGTAAGTAGACTAAACAGATATTACGTCGGCAGGCGCGGAGGCCGATTTCTCGCGCTGCTCTCTTCTGTGTTTACATTAACGGCCTCGTTTCCCTCGGCTATAGTGTGTAATAGTAGCGGATTGTTTATTCATGGATGTAGAAGGGTATACAAGTAGGTAAATGAATAATACTGACCTCTCGCGATGCAGCAGGCAGATGCGCTCCTTGGCGACCTTGAGCCTCTTGGAGATGATCTTCTTGAGGTTCTCGATGGTCTCGTTTTTGTCGACGGTTATGTCAAACTGGCCCCCGGTCGTCGGCGTGATGCTGATGGTGATGGTGGGGTCGGCGTTGGCTGGCTGGCCGCCGGGCGCTAGGCCCGAGGCCGCGGCGAGCACCGGGACACAGCCACACCCCGTCGCGCTGCTCGAGCCCGTCGTCGTCGTCGTCGAGTTGCCGTACTCCCTCATGTCGCTCTGCTCGAGGGAGCTGCTGCTCCCACCGCTGCCGCTGGCCTCGGGCGCTCGCGGGTTACCCTCGCTCATGGCTCCCTTGTGACTTGTGTCTCTCTCTCTCGCGCTCAGCCCCTTCTCTCTTCTCTCTATCCCCCTTCCGCTCGGGCTACTTGTATGTATGTGTGCTCAAGCGTAGTCTGTGTGTGTGTGGCTAAGTGTATATCGACTGCTGCGGCGGCTGCTGCTATGCCGTGTCACGAGGACATGCAGGCAGTTCGAGGCTGCAGCCGGAGGGGGCGGCGGTTGTTATTGTTTATTATTGCGCGCCGCTGCTGCTGCTGCTGGCCGCTGCATGGTCTAGAGAGTCTCTCGACCGGGTGAGCCGGCGCTGCTGCTGGCTTCTTTTGTGCGCGCTGCGCGGAGCAAGAGAGCAGCAAGGGCAGAGAGAGGAGAGGGAAGAGGAGAAGAAGAAGAAGAAGAACGAGACGGGGGCACACGAGGCAGGCAGGCAGGCAGCTTTTTTCCCACGTCGAGTCGTGCGCTCAGCGGCGGCGGCCTCTCTTGTGTGTGCTCGCTGGCTCGGCACAGCCAGGCACGCACACAGAGACGCGCGCGCTGCTCCTCTGTGTAAGTATGTGTGTCTGCGGGGCCGTGCGAGTGCGCGCAGCTGCACCTGTCCTACGGCGTTGGCCGCTACTCTGTGCTCCCTCTCGATGCGCGCACGCTGCGAGAAAGGCCTTCCTCGAGCCGAGGCTCTCTCTCTCTCTCTTGTTGCTCCGTACGTACGTACGTACGCTTTTCTCGTACGTTCCCTAAGCGGCTCTCTCAGCTTGCTGAATTCAGGCCGCGCGCGCAATATCAGCGCGGCGCTATTACCCTTGGGGCGGGCGCGCTCCGGGCGTCTTGGCTCTCTCCCTACTTTTCAGGGTGAGAGAGAGAGACTGTAAGTACGGCGGCGTCGGCGACACAGCTCGATCGATATTTAGGCAGCTGCGTTTCTCTCGCGAAACATTGCTCGCGCGCGCACAGGCAACGACACACTATATACGCGCACTCTTTCCTCTCGACTTTATTATTATTGCACGTGATTACCAGCTCTTGTGTGAGTAAAGGCACTAGGTGGATAGAATACGTTAGGTATAGAACTAGATGGGCTGGCCCGCGCGCCCGCCGAACCCGCAGCGCTGCAGCCGAGTCCCGAATGCCTACTAATGCGTGTGCGCGCACTCTCCGCGCGCGTGCACTAATCTTTCTCCCTCTCTCTCCTCGCTCTCGCTCCGCTATACAACAGCAGCTTTATCCCCCTTATCGGCGGCGTCGGCGGACTGCTCTGCTGCTGCTTTCTTCTGCCGTAATTCGCACGGGGCGTGGGTCTGAATATAACCGCTGGATAGACGGGGTTGAGAGGGAGCCGATGCGATCTTTCCTCTCTCGAGCATCCAGCCCGCAGCCCCCGCTGCAGCTTGTTTATGTATATCTATCTACAGTATCTCCTCTGCGTTTTTTTCTGCACGGCCACTTGTATATATGTATAAGAATCCGTAGCTCCTCGCGCGGCCGAGAGCCTCCCAAGCGACACACACACCAGCTCTCTCTCTGCAGTCTTCACTCTAGGCTCCTCGCGACTGCCGCGCGCGACCACAACTGAGCCAGCTCCCCCGGCCTCTTAGGCCCGTGCGTATACGCTCTCCCCCTCCGGCGCGCCGATACGCCTGGCTCTCTCTCTCTCTCTCTCTCTCTGTGTATATATGTGTACGTATACACCACAGCGCGGGGCAGCCTGAAAAATGCGCCCCGAGCTAGCTGCTCTCTCTGGACGACGCCACTGTGGTGGGGGGACGAGCTGGCTTGGGAAGGGGGCAGCTATGCTTTATATCTGCGGCTGTATGTACGCTCCTTGCCGACGCGCCAACTTTGCTCCTTTTTTTGCAGGTTAGCGCGTGCCTCGGCTCACCGAAGCTGGATTTTTCTAGGTTGGATTATCGTTTTGAGGAGGCGAGATGCTGAGGTGTTCTTTGGCGGGGATCGCAGGGTGGGAAAGTCGGCTTGAGGAGCGGTATCGGTTAATAAATATCAGCTGATTACGGGCTTCTTGTTTTAAATGATCTTTTAAATATGGCGCTGGCCTCCCCTCCGCACAGTGGCGTATCGAGCGGTTCGCCGACCCGGGGCGCTTTATGTATTCCGCATGCGGTAAGTCTGGTTATTTAGTACGGAAGGAAGGCTTGAGTTTGGGGGGTTTTCGAGTATTGCTTAAAAATGATGATTGTAGTTGTCTGTACGTAAGTAAACAAATTTTCTTTTTCAAAATAATGTCTTTATTATAAAATAATAAAAACAAATCTGTTAAATACAAAGTAAATATGCTAGCGTACGTGTACAAAGTGTGATACAAAATAAAAAAATTACAATACAAATATTTTTTGATTTTTCAAAAGTTTTTTTTTTGAATAAAAAAATAAATTATACATTACTGAATTAAACAAATTTTTTTTAAAAGTTTTGTGTGCACAATTTGCAAAATGGTAATGTGTCTGATTGGTATCTTAATGCACCTTGTGAAAATACCTACTTACAAATTTTAAAAAATATATATTTTAAACTCAATTTATCTACGTTATATTTTAAAGGCTCTCGAGTTTTGAAAAAATTCTTATAAAACAAATGCCTTATTAAAATTTTGAGATAAACCGTTACGTTGAAAACATTTGCAATAATGACCATTTTCATGAAAATTTTTCATATACTATGAAATAAATTTATTTCTTATTGTCCAGCAATCCCAAATACGTACATATGCTTTAACATATATTTACAATGAATGTGATCTACACATAACAATTACCATTCATTCCAAATATAAACCCTTTTGGTTAATACAGAAATGACAATGACAAACTGAGAAAGGTAGAATTGAGATAAGCTCTTTTATGAAAATATGTCTCATTTGACATTAGTCACCCTAAACTATTAGATTTACAAAAACTTGTACAACTAGTTTATCCAAAGGTTTTACACAGGCAATAGAAGATAACAACAATTTTATAGTAAAAAATTATTTGTGCATAATTTTGTGACCTTATTTTCAATTTTTGTTCTATTCATTGCACGAATGTATAAGTCATTGAAGTCTCCTCATTAAGCTCTAATTTTTCTGTCTTAAATAGCTTTAAATTAAGAAGTGAAAAAAATTATTAGAGAAGAGCCTTTTTTGAAAAATCGATCATAAATCTAAATAAGGACACACTGTACACTGTTGAAAATTTTTTGTAAAATCAGCATCCTCTATAAATAAAAAATTTAATAAATAATTTGTGTAAAGTTTTATACAAAATTTTTGTGATAACAGATAAGCACACTTTACAACCACCTATTTAGTATAAAATACTTACACAAAATAATGTGAAAATTTATTACACAAAATTTGTGTACATACAGTATATAAGCATTAATTTCACAAATTTTAGACAAATTTTGTGTAAAATAAGGATTGAATTTTTAACAGTGTAGAAAATGTAAATTTTTTAAGCTATTGTAAAATGATGAAAAACTTCAATTAAGGAAACAACAATGACATAACTGACATATAAAAACATTGATACAAAAATATGAGATTCATAAAGCACTATCGTATCTAGTGCTGAATTCAGCTCTCTTATTACCCTTATTTATGCTAGAACGAAAAAAATTCGTTCATTAGATACTTTTTGTACCTATTACATAAATAATTCCATAACCTGATATAAAAAAATGTATTATATATTCAATGATCCTAAATTGTTGGCATTCTCTTTGAAATCAATTCATGATCAAACATATTAATGATCTTTGAAATGGACAAAAATTCATGAACCAAATTCTTCTGTATCCGGTTCTATTGGCTTAAATTCATAAGCACCTCGTCCATCCATTTGAAGATAGTACTAAGAAAAAAGAATTAATTAAATAATGCGCTCAAGATTATTAAAACTGCAAATTTTTATAAAATTCAATTTAATTACCTCATGATGTTTCCAAAGTGATCGTCTGTGCGATACAGTGAACAATGTAATATTAGCTTTTTTGCAATAAGAATACATAGAATCTTCAACATCGACACTAACAGCACTTGTGCATTCATCCAAAATAGCAAACTGCGGCTTATGATAGAACAATCTT
>JAPYZB010012790.1:0-12737 GCA_030522745.1 Eupelmus kiefferi | reverse complement strand
CTTTCAAGATTTCATACTTTTTTTCCTTCTCCAAATTACTGCAGTATATCTTCAAAGTAGATTTTTACTGTATAAATAAAAAAAATTTTTTTTTGCTTAAATAAGTGTTTGACAAAAAATTTCTTAGATTTTAATAATTTACATTTGATAAACTCAAGCATATGACTAAAATAATAAATTTAACATTTTCATTTTTTCCATTAATTATATATTTTTTTTTATTTAGTACTGATTAAGTTACTTTTGCTTTCACCAGTGAAATAAAATCTAATAAAACTATAAAAATAAAATTTTATTAGCTAGAAGGTCATAATAGTTATGGATACGTAAGTATTACAACTCAATTATCGATTTCCGTAAGGGAACCTGGGTATATACAGAGAGGTTAATACTTATACACAAACTGTCCAATAAGTAGACTTAACTAACGCATCTACGCTATGTGAGAAGTATTATGGCTAATCGCATATTATCATATCAAAACATTTTGACTAATTGACAAAAACGTTCTATGTATGTACTATAAATTTCTACATTACATACTACTCACATTTATTACATTTCCTATAAAAACTTCAACATACCCTCACCCAACAAAAGTTTATTATTTCTTAATTCATCCATATACACTTAAACAATCCGCTCCGACCTCAGAATCAACGAAAGCAGCTTCAGCTCCGATGCAGCCGATAAAAAAATCTCAAACAGCTTAGCCGCACGTTCCCCGGCGCTCTCGCGCTGAGAGAAAAATCCCATCGGTAAACAAAGTAAATCCTCTTTCGGCCGCACGCGCAAAAAGAGCGAGAGAGCGCGCAGAGCGCAAGAAAGCAACCGCAGGACACGAGAGAGCGAGTGGTGTTATCGGCCGTCTCGGTTGCCGCCGCCTCATAAATAGCCTCGCGCTCGCGCGCGTGTTCCATAATTCAGAGGCTGGCGACCGAGCGGAAGCCGAAACGTTTGTAATTCAGAAGCGGTGACGATACTCTCGCTCTTTGCGCTTGTAAAAATTTCAAGGTTGCGGTTTCGTCGGACGAATCGTAGATGAGACCATCCTCTTCTTGTATATCCGGGGCTCGAGTTGCAGCTGACCGGACGCTGAGCTTTTTGTGAAGCTTCTGGAGCAGCAAATTGATTTTGTTTGGACGCGGACCGAAAGCGATCTGGCGTGATTTTTTCATTTGGTTGGCAGATTTAGGTTGGAAAATTTTGATTTGTTCGGTTGACAAAATAGGACGTTTTTTTGTTGGGTTTCTATTTTATTAATAGAAAGAAAAAGATTAATAGTTTCAACAAAATATTGTATTTCATAATTAAATTATCTTCTTTTTTTATGATGATTATTTTACATATAATCTTTATAAAAAATCAAGATAATTTTCTCTACATATATAATAACATGAAAGTATTTTTAAGACTTTCGAAAACTTCTTTGAATTTGGAAGCACCAAATTTTTGCAGATACAACTCTGATAAATTATTGATTTTAATTAACCTAATTTTTCGCTGACCGAATTTAAACATAAAAAACAGAAACTTCTTTTTGAAAGCTCTCAAATAATGTTGAATATCCTACTTTTCTTTAAAAAAAAAAAAAAACATCTTTTATTTACAGGTATAAATTTCCAGTAGTCAAATCCAACATTAGTCAGACAATCAATAAAATCTTACAATTCCTTCCAACTTTTCTCATCCAGCAATTTAAGAAATACATTTTTCGCATTAACAGAAAAAAAACACGTCACATTCCGATGCACAAGCTTCGTAAAAAAAATTCAATAGAAAAACTTTCACGCTCCGTCCAACGATCCATGCCGGTCACATCCTCCAACTTGAGAAAAAGAAAAAAAATCACTTGGCTTTCGGGTTCGAGTGCAGCGCGAGCGCGCGCGCTCTGCAGCCTCTCGATGCGCCCTCTTGAACGGCCCTCGAGAGCAGAGAGAGCCGCGCGCCTGTGTACGTGTGAACCCGGAAGGCGCCAAGACAATGCACCGCGAAGGCAGAGTGGGATAGAGTGAGAACAAAGAAGAGGGCGCGTGTCGAAAGGTTACGCGAGATCCCTTTGACGTAGAGACGCTGCAAAGGGTAAAGGGAAATGGCTGTCGAGGGCAGGCGACGACTTCAATAGGCTACACTGTTTATGTGTGCGCGCGGCTGCATTGTTTAGCGCGCAGTGTAGCGCCGAGGAAAGAAGGGTAGAGGGAAAATTTAGAGGGTGAGCGTGATTTTGTTTGCCTACTGGAGTACGCAGTGAGTGCGTGGGTCCGTTAATAATTTACTGCAGATTTAGTGGATTCTGAGTTTATACTTAAAAGTACACTTGGATTTGGTTTTTGCAACTTTCTCAATGAACCCAGAGCTTGTGTATGATGACTTTGTTAGATGAGGGCTGATACGCTGGTATATGAGAATATATTCTCAACGAAGAATGCAGGAGGAGACGACGCACTACTAGCTCTCGCCGATTCTCGCTCAAGACTTCTTGAGAGCTTTTGACAGTCTGTGTGTGCATGCGTAACTTGTGCGTGCGTGTGTGTATATGTGTATAGGATAGGAGAAACACGCGAAGAAGGAGAGGAAAATTCTCTGAAAGAAAAAGTCAAGTTGCGTGTTCTATTTGTTCTTCCTAATTTCTTGAGTGCTTTTTAATGCGCCTTTGGCAGCGCCTTTAATTGCCAATTTCGTCTCCCTTCCGCTTGGCTGCCTGTCTTCACTAACTTTGAAAATTGTTCGGGAATCCGTAGTTCGGGCTATCAAATATTTACTTTTAATGCGATTTTGTTGATCATTTTCATGGTATTCAAATTTGAAGTTTACCCGAGAGTACAGCATTAGCTCGATCGATCATTGTCAACAATAATGCTTATCTTAAATAAACAAATAATATTACTTGAATAAGAAAATTAATCTAAAAAAAAAAGACAATTGTTTCTAATAATTATTAAAGTGTCATCAACGAGTATTCTCATATTCTCAGCTAAATTTTACATTATAACATATACATTTGTATTTTTGCATCGTAATCTATTTATTTTATATTTATGATTTTCAATACCTAAAAATCAAAGAAATTACAATCTCAGAGAATCCACAAAAGCTGTCCGGCATTACCCCTTCGGACCATCTTCCTATCTCCACAGACAAATGCTAAATCAAACCGCCAAGGACGTTGATACCAGCACTTCCAGAAGTCTCGTTTCTCGAGAGCAAAGCCAGCGCAAATCGAAGACGAATCGCATAATTTCGCAACCACTGGTTGGTATGCATCGAACGGACACAGGGAGAAGGAGAGAGTGAGAGAGAGAGAGCCAGAGCTTTGGCTGTGAGGCGCTAGGCCGTTGAGCCCTTGTATCCATCACGTAAGAGAGTGAGAGCTGAAGCCCAGCGCTGCGGCGTGGGGCTTTGCCTCGGCGAAAGACGGATGCGACGTGCGCGCAGCCTCGAGGACTGACGAACGAACCGGCCAAGACTTAACCGGAACCGACAATGTTAAATAGACCCGGGGATTCCCCGCGGTGATTCTTGCGTGATGGAAAGTATATTGAGAACTGAAGATTTGGCTGCGAGTGGATGCTGCTCTAGAATGGCAAGTAAGTGTGCTAGGTAAATCGGGGGATCGGAGAGTTGGCTTTGAGTAAGGAAGTAGGTAACTTTTAACACTTTTAACAGTTCAATAAAATTTCATATGAAAAATGCAACGACATGAATAATAGATTTTGCTATACCGTAATTATTATATCCAATCACTTTTTAGAAGTAGTTTAAAAGTAACAACTTTATAGTATTTTGAAAAATTGCGTTTAAAACAATGATAGTAACGAGATAGCATCGAATTTCCGAAATAAAATTACCAATATTTGTATTGACACTTGTATTTCAATAAAAAATATAATAAAACTCTTTCTCTTTCCACTATGTCACAAACGATACAACGATGACCCACTGAGCCAGAAAATGTAATCGGTCTCCATCAATATACAGAATAAAACGCCAATTAGTAAGCAACTGAAGCAAGCCTCCGGTCGTAACCCACTTCGATTGTTCTCACTTACATAAAAGAAACATAACGGATACGCACCTTTAGCCATTAAGAATTACATCGCGCTGCAACAGCGACGCAATTATGAGGTCACCAAAATTTCGAGGCACGCTTATTATTTACGCACATGTGTGTGTAGAGAACCAGGCAAATGAACGCCAGTATCGATTAATCGAAACGCGGCGCACGTAATTAAAGCGACGCGATTCTCCGATCGGCCAGAGAAGAAAAAACGGCAACCACTTTTAGCCAAAAAAAGAGGGAAGAGAGAAGTTTTTAGTTTCCAGAGAAGGTCGATGTAACATTAAGAGCTGATTATCCGCTGACATGGTGCATTTCCTTAAAAGCAAGCCGCGACCACGTATGTGCCTACGCAGCCTTCTCAGTTCTTCTGCCACAGTTCATAATTCTGCGAACCTACAGATATTATATCAGCGGAAGCTCGCGCAGCGAAAACAAACGTCGCAGCGCGCAGCGGCGCGCGTTCTCAGAAACGAGTGCGCAGAAAGTTACTCATCCGCGAAGTCAAATAAATCCAAAGGCGCGCGCGCTGATAAACATCTCTACTTTCTAGGCACGAATCGCGCAGTACAAATGAATCTGCGGTGCGGGTATCGGCCTCATAGAGCGCGCCATGGGACGGAAGCGAGATGGAGAGATAGAGCCGAGAGGAGATGGAAAGTTCAGAGAGCTAACGTGGTACACGCGGCTGAAGTACGCAGAATACACACACACACAGGCGCACAGGCACACTCACACACACACATAGAGCAACAACAGCGGCCGGAGATATGAAGAGCCTCGGGAGCTAAAGAGAGAGGGAGAGGAACAAGCGGCAGTGAGGTTTGAAACGCGTGTTTGAGGAGGATCTCTCGAAATCTCCTGGTTACCCACCATTAATCCCGGGGCGAATTGTTGCAGGCACGGAATTGCATGCTCTCTTCTCCGTCCTTTCTCTCTCTCTCTCTCTCTCCCTCGCCTTGTTTCTCTAGTTGTACTTCGTCACGCGCTGTGCACTTTTTAGATGGGGGGGCCGCCTCCGTCTGTATGTATAGACGCGTATATACCTGCATAGTGCATCGACCGCGGCCGTACTGCCTCGAAACTCTTACGTATACCTGTGCTTTCCTAAGCTTCGCCTCCGAGTCTTCCTTCTCTTTTGCCCGAGATGAGCGTAACGGTTTGTTCCAATTTCCCTTACTGAGGAAATTTTCAAATTCCGGGTCTATCAGGATTTGGGTCGATATTGGGTATTGTGAGTTTGCGAAGTCAGCGATTTTTATTCGTGATTATTTGGCTTATTAATGTTTGTCTGTACGTTTTGCGGTAAATTTAGCGTTGCTGCATAAACTTAATCAGGCCAAATTTAACGATTAAACAATTTAGAAGTTGCGATAAAATAAAAGTTGTAAATAGTTGAGCTTCAATATTTGTTCAATATTTGTTTTCCTAATATCTTTTAGTTATAAGTTATTCAGGCTGAAATCGAAGCAAAAAATTAGACAAAAAAGTGTAAATCCGATTTTTTTATTAAATTTGAGGATGTAAAGTAAGTTTTCATAAATAAAGTATTGTAGGAAATCAACAACGGTGCTTTTGGGATCAATAAAGCGGCAAAAAAGTAGTTTCGTAAAAAATCCGACCGAACTTAATTACAAAATCATGAAACAAAATCAAACATTTCCATTCATCCTCTCGACGAGTCTCATACTAAAAGGCAGGGTTGCGCGAATGCTTGGATTAGAAACAACAAATTGGCCGGAACGATTGGTGTACAAAAAGAGAAAAGAGAAAGAGAAAGAGAGAATTGTTGAAGGTGGCTGCGCGAGGAAAAGATGAAGCGATAGCAAACACGTGCGAGATTCCGCGCGCAGATAAATAAAAGCGGGAAGTAAACGGGAAAAAGAGAAAGCTAGCGGAAAGGTAAGGGATGCTCCGCGTGATTAAATGAAAGATGCGCGGAGACGTTTAATTAAAAAAAAAAAGGGACAGAAAGAAAAAGGGACACGATCCAATTAGACGGTACGGAAAATCTTGAAAGGATTTCCGAATGAAAACGCTTACAGTGATTGAAAGAACGTTCTCGCGACGTTTATTATTATGATACATTAATTTATTTCGTTGATTTTCGTTTAGTAGAAATAATTTTTGGTGTTTGAAAGATGAACGAATTTGGCCTATTCATTTAAAAGTAATAATAATAATAAATAAAAAGTAGACAAATAGGATCATTTTTTTTTTCAATGTCAAATTATAACTTTTACATATTTAATAACTTACAAAGTAAGTACTATCGAACATTTAGGTAGCACATAAACTAGAAAGAAAATAGTTACAATTAATTTTGAATTCGCTATGGTGTTGAACACCAAAATATTAAGCAAAAAGGTTAAATGCAATATAAATGCATATAAAAAATAATTTTCTTAATTAAACATTTATTGATAATTTATTGTTAAGTAGCTTTTCACTTATAATCTAAAACAATAAGCCATCAGAAACTCATTGAAAAATCAAAGGAAAAAGCCATAAAGTAAATAAATCTCACCGTGAATAGTAAAGCGGCGTTCGAGCAAAAGCCGGAGAGGTTTCTCCTTATCGAGGAAAATGCGGATTAAGGGATAAGAAAAGAAAGCGCGGAGCTGCCGTGCTCATACAAAAGACGGCCTGACAAAACCGTCCTCACTATCTCCGAATCGCCGCCAATTCCCGAGCCATTAAATTTGGCGCGTGCCACTTCTCTTCGGTAACTTTTGCCCATTTCCCCCGATTATATTTCGTCATCGCAGAAAATAACGGCACAAAGGAAGAGAAAAAGACTAGACGTACACGAAGTTTATGTCTACGTGTGCGTCTACACAAGCACACGGAAGAGCTATTCTCCTCACTGTCGAACGCAGAGACGCAAACTGTTTCACGTTTTTAACTGCACGAAGCTTGGGTTATCTCTTCTTTCATTCGTGACCTCTCGTGGTACTTTTTCTCTTTCTCTCTCTCTCTCTCTCTTTGCTTTTTCTCTTTCTCTCTTCCCCTCTAGGTTATATTTAAGCTGAACGTTTTTTTAAGGATACTGAAAGGCGGAATTACGAGCTTAGTGCTCGCGTTCTTACTGAGGCTGAGTTTACGGGGAATCGCGCATTGAAACAGGATAATATTTGCCGCATCATTCAGTTTAATTGAGACGGACTTAATCTTTCAATTATTTTTTCTTGCGAATTAATATTCATAGTTTAATTAAAAGTCGGGAAGCCGCGTAACGTAATTGCGTAAGTGTGGCAAAGTATTAAAATCAACCGTGCGTGCCTGAATCTTTAATGTATACAAATTACTAATTGCGAGCACAAGGGATTTAAATTAGCCACGGAGATCCCAATTGAAATCTAGTCATCGTTGTACTGTAGAAAGTATTGGACAAAATCACGACTACCCAATGGAAGAATTGGAATTGAATTTAGAGTTCAATAGCTGCATGTATGCAAATAAAGTTCTCTTTAAATTATTGTTATAAAATAAAATATGTAAATATTGTTTAAAATAGGAACTGGAAAAAAACAAAATATATAAATATTAAATTTTATTTAAAGTATCCAAAAACTAAAGAAGAATTGATTACGTTAAAGTTTTACATCAAAGAATATGATTATATGATTATAAGATATTAACTAATTTCAACTGAATACGCTCCTTTCTACAATTCGCCATTTTTATTCAACGTTTAACTGAAAAATCTATGAACACATTGATAAAATTAAATTAGTATACTGTGCAAGCAGCATTAGCAGATCAACACATCTAAACACAGTATAGACTATAACAACACCACCATTCTCATCGAAAACTAGATTCATCCTTTACAAGAAAATATTTAGAAAAAATAGAAATAGTGAAAAATCCAGACAACCTAAAGAGAGACAATAGCTATGACATGAATCTAATTTTATGAACTTTCTTCTTGACCTCCCAACATAACTAACATAACATACCTCTGATTAGTCAAACATATTTCAGTACACAATTAATCTGGAAGCTTTGAGCTCCAATCAAAAATCATCTTCTATAACTATACCATCTATAAATAGTGACAACAAATTTAGATTCAGACTCGTCCTAATAAAGTAAACTGTAATGTCAATGAAATAATAGCGTTTTAAATATCGACACATGGTCAAAATTGGAAAAATCTTTGAAATTATCCCTGGCACAAATTTAACCATTTAAAATGGTTAGAGGTTAAGAAATAGTGTTGAATCCATTTTTACTAGGAATTAACTAACCATTAAATAGAATCATTGCTACTTGGGATTCCTTGGATTATTATAACCTATTTGTCTAATACAATCTTTACCTATCAGTTTTAATGACAAATAAATATTGTACGACTACCTAAGACTACCTAGTAAATAGTGACAAAGTATGAAAAATATATTAGATCGGTTCACAAGAACTGTAAAATAAAAGCTTGTTTTTAGTTTAAACAAGAGTTTACTTGTCATTAAACATTTAATAATTTTACAAAAATGATTTTTCTCTAAAAATATTTGCTTTAATAAAACAAAAATGTTTAAGTAAAATTTTATTGAAAAATCCAGACAACACTTCAAAGATAAAAATCTCAACCAAAAAAAAAAAAAAAAACAACCAAAAAAAAAAATAAAAAAAAAAAAAAAAAAAAAAAAAAAAAAAAAAAAAAAAAAAAAAAACTGTCGCCAAGCGCGACTTGACGGACGCGAGCCGAGCAACATGTCGATGATTGAGCGTCTAAGCACACACGCGCTGGGTCGTACGCCCTAGTTTATTATATACACGCATGCATTGACGGAAAGCCGGCATGCCGGCGTTTCTTTCTGAAGCGCGCCGCGCGGCGACTTTATAACAGCAAGAATGTTAATTAATGCCGTAATTAATTTTGCGGCGCCGCGCTGATCCCCACCTCCGCATCTCAGACATCTTCGCCCTCTCTGGACGGCGGCCCTCATTAAAGCATGTTCATATTTTGTGGAGAGTAAGGCGGACGCTCGGGGAGAGAAAACAGAGACTGTCGCGTGGTTTGGAAAAGACTTGGCTTTGGATGTTGGGGATCCTTTGATGAACCGGATTGATTTGCATGCGAGCTTATATGTCACTGTATGTAATGATGGTATAATGGTGTTTACGAATACGAGTTCGTTGTTTTGTATTTGAGCTACTCTCGGGGAATATAATTGTAAAATCTATCTGAAAAATGCGAAAAATTAAAAAATAGTTGTCATTTGAGGATACTGGAGTTTGATATTTTTTTGATGGGTTGAAAGACAATAAAAAAATATTTAAAAACAAATTTGTAAATAAGCTAATGCTTTAAGTGCAACATTATAATTTTATTACCAATCCTATAATTAGATTCAATTTCCATCCATCCGCTAATGGATCCAAGCTGCAGTAACATAAATCAAGTAACAATTAGGTAACTAGATACGGCAGCTCCTAAAACTAAAAATTCTACAAGATTTTGTAAATAACTTGGCTTATCAATTATGCAGTCGACTTTGCAACTACTTAAATTTCTTACAGACCTGACTAAATTTAGACTGCATATCTTTGTTTAGTAACAGTCAATTTCCGGCAACTGAATATTTTGAACATTTGTGCTTATTTTACTAATGGTTTTTTTTACAACTGTTTGCAAAATCATATAAGTTAAGTCATTAAGTAGGTAATATTTTAAAAATCTTCTATATTGTTTAACCAAAAAAAAAATTATTTGTACTTTAATTATTGTGTATAAATATTTATAATCCTTAAAAAGGTAAAAAAATAATACTTTAAATCACAAGCTTAGTTAATAATGTAAGAAGATTTAAAGTAAATTTCAAACTAGAGAACTTAACAAAACTAAGAAAACCATTGGGAAACAAGAAACTAAGAAACAGTTTCTTACTTAATTTCTCATGAAATTGCAACGAGATTTCGAAATCCGTTCCACTTAATACAGGACAGATCCGAAATTCTTTATTTTCAAAAGAGGCAGAGCAACGCTCCACCTTAATTAAGCGAGCTTTTGCACAATATCAAGTTATTTCGAACAAATGTATTATGAATGCCGCGCTGAAAGCCCCTCGTGCACGTGCTGCGATTAATTAAGGATTATGCTGCTGCAACACTCGCGCAACGCCTGGATTTACGAGGAAAAATTTAACCGCTATTTTTAAGCCCAGCGAATCTTAGCTCGAAATCAACGGTATAACTTTTCAAGGCGAGACAGCCAGCATCCGGCGCTTCCGTGCTATTCTTACCCAAAAGCTCTGACGTGAATTTTGATATTGTTTACTCACGTATTGTTCCTACATATTACCTACACAGAATTTATCTACTAACTTCAAATAAAAAAGTAGAGGACAAAAATTCTAGCAAGCAGAACAAAAGTTAAAACGGTAACAATTTTCGAGCTTACAATAAGCTCTCCGGAAGTGACCCGCAAGCTCGCTTAGAAAAGCCCCCGGTAACAAAGCTTCGGCAAGATGCGCGCGCGTGCACTCCTCGAATACAAACCTATAAATCACACGCTCAGAGAGATAGAGAGAGCGAGAATCTTCTGCAAAAGTATTTCGCCGCCGATACGAGATGACCTTCGAAAAATCCGCAGACAAACTGCGTGCACGCTCGGCCGATTCTAAACGACCGCCCGGGGGAGAAAGCGCATTCAGGGCGGCAGATGCACGCGGCAACTTTTAATTGCTTTCGATCGGTTTCCTTTCTCTCTTGCTCTTTATATTTCCTACACTGAGCCATTCTCTGTCGCGCTGACTTGGATACATGCCGGTGCTTACGATGTGTGTGAGAGTGGACCGAGGCTGGTAAATTATTTGTTGGGCTTCAATGGACTAGCAAATTGGTCTGGTGTTCTGTCGCTGTTTTCTTCCTGCTAATAGATCTTGAAAAGTCACGGTTACTTAGAGTTCGTTTTATGGGGGCAGAGATATTTTTTACGAAATTAGAAGGTGAAGCAATGGACACTGGCTCGGTCTTTTTATATAGCAATTAAGGGAAAAATGAAGTTTACAGGCTTAAATTACTACGCAATTTGTCCCGTCATCATTTTTCCCAAACTATAAATTCCAAAATCATGTCCGAGGGCGATGATCGCTCGCATCATCAATCAAAAATTACATCATCCGCAAAGTAAGCCTCATTCTCAGAACAAAATCCTCCCAGCCTCAAAACATCGCCGCGCCGACAGTCGCAAAGCTCTCTCTTTCTATCTCTTCCTCCTCGATAGGATCGCCCAATTCAAGATCGCGGGGGATTCAAACGGCAACAATTTTCCAGCATCCGCGCGGCGGCAAAAATATTTTCCTCCTCTTCCCCAAAAAGACGAGCAGCGGCAAGCCGTGGCTTTGCAGATGGCCTGTCGATAAATAAAGACCCCTCTCTCCTCTCTCTCTCTCCCCTCCCTCTCTACCGCGCGCCAAGAGGTTAGACTGCGTTCGCAAGCGCGGTTCTACGTGAGTCTTTGGCAGATCGCCGAGGCCCGATAAAATAATCGCTTACGACGACGCGAGGCACGAATTTCTCTCTCCCTTTGCGGAGCTTAGGGCACGATTCTCTCTCTTCCTCTCCTTCTCTCTTGCTCTCTCGTTGGCCGGCGCGTCTCGATTTCATTTCCACCCGCACTCGTCGACGAGAAACTGAACGACGCTCTCGAGATGAAAGATTGATGGGTTCTACGTAGGTATAGGAGAGCGGTAGAAAAATGGAGCGGAGACGGGGCTTGGGCACGCGCTTTCGAGACGCGCCGATGGGCTCGAGTGACATTTATGACTCGCTGCGCCACTCGCGGCACTTGCTGTTTTCTTTTATCGGGAATGCTGAGCCACCGGTTTTCGTCTCTAGCCTTGCCTCTTCCTCGCTGCAGGAGCGTCTTTGCTCGTTTTTTTCTCAGAGCGCAGCTGTCGTGGTGTTTATCTCTGTTTTACGGGTCTTACAGTGCTTTGAAAATTCAATTGTATTACCGCGATAATTTTTGCCTTGATCGCGTAATCATTGTTACGTTAGGTTTGTTATCGTTCGAGCTAATATGATTTGAAATTGCATCGTTATACTGAAATATAAATAAGACAGATGAAATAAAATTAAGTAAGTGATATTGCGAATTATGACTAATGGACGCGGAATATTCTATCCTCCATAAAACAAGCGCCACTGTATATAAGTATAAGTAAAAAATGCAGAGTCGTTATTCCTCGATAAACAAGTGATAAAACTTTCACCGCGATCTCGCACCCTTAGATTAGATCATTCTAACCTTACGCATGCGCTTATCAATTTTTCACACATCTCCGTTGTACCCTGCTACCGCCTCCACAAGCAAGTCTCCCTATAGAAGAAAAAAAATTGCTTTCAACAAACGGAGGAAAATAAAAGATTAACACACACACACATATATGTGTGTGTATATACGTCTATATAGGAGTGAAAGCTGTTGTAGGTGAGACAGCCGTCACAGGGAGACAGGTTGATCTCCCATTCTCCGGCGGGTATTAACCCCTTTTCTCGGGAAGCGCGCGGGTACGAGCCTCTTAGGCCTCGTGAAGCGCGAGCTTAGGTCCCTTCTGGTACTACGCAGATTGGGAATTAAGAAGCTGCCGCGAGCCGCTTTTGCGGTTTATGGCATTTCGACGCGTAAGTGTTCCGATCGTTGAGGTTTTTTTTTTTTTTTTTTAAT
>JAPYZB010012755.1:0-12386 GCA_030522745.1 Eupelmus kiefferi | reverse complement strand
TTTGGGAAAGAAATTAGCGCTGATCAACTCGATGTAATCGAGAATGAGGACTTTTATAAAAGTTATTTCAATGAATGCACGCATGAACTTTCCGAGATTCAAAAATTTATTTTTTATGATAAAGCTCCTTTACTACCAATTTTTTCGGGCAATCAGAAAGTTATGGCCAGATATGTACTTAACAATGAATTATTAAAAAATTTTGATATGTTAGATTTTCCCGTAAAATTTCCTATTTACGGCGAATTTTTAAAAAATATGTTTGCTCAGGAACGGAATAAGAAAATACTAAGAGCTCATGCTTTCGAAGTCATTGGTAATGCGTTACCTAGGCAAATTCAAAACAATATTGTTATTAAAAGAATCATTGAGAGCTTAAGTATAGAAGACTTAGTGAAGTCAATGGTGAATTATAATTATTATCTTATTAACTCATTTAAAGACTTGTATGTTCACGAGAAATATAAAATATTATATGAAAAGAACAATAACTAATTTAAAGTCTCAATATACTAATTAATCCAGCACGTCATATATAATTATATGTAAGGTTTTTATACAATTTCAACTCTACATTCGATATAATGTAAGTAGATTTTGCTTTGTACATCGAAAACTATTTATTATACATCGTTTTATTCCTAAGAAGAAATTCATTTTAGTTACATATTTTAACGTAGCTAAAAACTAAACCTGTAAAAAGAAAAACTAAGAAATAAAGCAAAACATTACTTAAAACTGTCAGTAGCACAAAAAAATTATTTATTCCGCAAAGTCAATCGTAAAACAGAAACTATTTACCCAAAATTTCCTCCTCCCTGAGTCTACTCATTATTCCTACACCTATCTTGACCTCAGAACCGCGAAAAAAGAAGTTCCAGCATCAATTGTACGTCCTAGCGTGGCAAATCGGTACAACACACAGAAGCGCACAAGCTCTGAAAAAGCGCACACTCGAGCACCCAACGGCGCAGTGGTCCAGTTTCAATTACTTGCGGAAACTATATAGTTCGCAGATCCACAGTGCGCACATCAGCGCTGTCACCAAAGCGTCTATACATATATAGGTAACTTGTCTGAACCACTGCAATTAGATAAAAGTCCTGCGAATTTTCTCTCCTACATCGCACTTGTGGAAGCCAGTTAAGGATAAGACGAAATAGAAAATAAAAGGCAGGTCATAGGAAAAGAAGCGGGAGGAGGCATATATCACGAGAGGAAACGCAGATGAAAAAAGGATAAGCAGCACTCTTGCTAAAACTAGAGTTATACAATTTTTCGAAGGTTATATATAATCATGATAATTAGCTTACTAATATTAAGACCTTATTGCAAAAAATTAAGCAAGATATAAAAAAAAATCGAGAATTACAGTAATAAAATTAAAATATATTCTTATATATTTACAATGCCTTGTAACACTAATAGCCTTATGATGATAAATTCATAAATTTCAGGTACCTAATAAATTTCTCAAAATGTTTGCAAAACCAGTCTAGGGAGGCGCTATTTTTTAAACTGACGGCTGCTCGCGATATCAGCAAGATTTGCAGTTGCGTATGAACTAACCTAACCCACAGCAAGATTTGCAGTTGCGTATGAACTAACCTAACCTAACCTCACTACTCGCATAGGCGTGTTGTACAACAGAATATTAGATTCAGCAACATAAAAGGATATTTTTGTTCACGGATTACAAGCGTAAGGGTATTGTTGTAAGCTGTACCATAAGTATTTAATGAGAGAAAGTGCGCATATAAAAGAAATAGTATAACGACAGATAAATCATGGTGAGTTCTAAAATTTTAAGTTTTATTATGTGTTTTATTCACTTCACTCAGGATAAACTCTCTGGCGTCTGGCTTCCTATAGAAACTAAAGAAGTGCACTTTTCGAGAAATTCACTTTTTAACGTTTAAACGTGCGGTGGAAATCAAAGCAAATGATGAGTTGAAATCTAATACTTAACTAATTCATATAAACATTAAATACCATTATAATCATAACTTTTAAAGAACCAGCCAGAATTAAAGCCCTTAAATTGCAATTGTATATGGGCTGTAAATTTAAATTTTAAATTATATATTGATTTCTTAAAACTAATTGATTCCATTAATAATTAAAGTCCGGATATAGTATAAGATAACACAACTCTTTAATACTTTATGTGTACTTCATGAGTTTTAGTAAAGCAATTTCAAAAAGATTTATATTGGTGAATCTAAACTGTTTTATATAAGCTTTAATTTTAAATATCTTACATAATGTTTATAAAATTATTTATCTCTTTCTTAATGTAATAAATAAATTAATTAAAAGTCAGTCTGATATATTGTCACAAATAATTTAATAAAACTTTATTTTTAATTCATACATTTTTAATAAAACTGTATTTTCAAGAAAAAGCACTTGAATTACAAAAAAATTTTGTTAATTATTACATAGATATTATTATAATCTATTATTATAATCCTTTATACTGAGTTTTAATAGTAGAGCTATGCACATGGCTTTGGTCCATGTTATATGAGAATGATACTGCGAGTACCAAGAAAACATTTTCTATCAATCTTAACTTTTGACTAATTATTGACCCTATCTATGGACTACTTACAGATTTAAAGTATTACTACAAGGGAAAATAAGAACTTAATAAAGTTTGAAATTTCTTAGGTTAAATAAAGACAAATTTACTTGAACGGACATTACATACTGCACTGAAAAAAGTGCTTAGTAAATCTAACAAAGTAGCACTTGGTTAAAATATAATTTGTTGCTCCTATGAAGTTTTTTATAACAAAAAAAAAAATAAATTACAAAGTACTTTGTAATTACTTAACTTAACCTGGTTTTAAAGACAAAATTTTTTCACAAAATACTCGTAGCCTTTACCAATTATTAATCAGTTAGGACCTGGATACCTAAGGCAATTGATAAATATAAGAAATTAATGTTACACTTATCAAGGATTTTTTCAGTATAATAACAAGAATCTTTAAACAATCATAAAGTTTAACAAAAATAAAAAAGTTCATTTTTGTAAGTATCTTGATAACTTTTTCACAATAAGATATGAAAATTTTTTTTTAGTCACTTACCTTGTTATTTTACTGTCATAACGATATATATGAGGTATAAAAGCATAAAAATAAAAAAAGTTAAAAATATATACTTTACTCTAAAATTTTTTTATCAATCATTCTATTACTCAAAAACAAAATCTTAAAAGATCGCGGAAAGTTATTCTGCATTTAATTGGCTAAAGAAACAACAGATAAGAAAGAAATCGATTTAAGATTTAATCTTTTTACTGCAAAGTATAATAAAACGTGCGTGTAGTCATTAATGAAAATTATGAATCTATATCAACGTTAGGTTGCTTTTTTTAAATATTCTTATTATTAATTTTATATAAATAATAACAATGCTTATGAGTATATTATCAATCTTCAATCCATTTTTCGCGATAATTCGTAAAATCAACGGTTTTAGACGAAAAGTATATTAAAATTAAAATTATATCTAATTTAATCGCAATGGACTTATCTAAAAATCTTAAGAAATGATTATTTACAAATGAACTTACACTTGGCTCTGGTGCGGTATCTTTATAAATAGTAACTTATCGGTAAATTTATAAATTTTGAGTAGTAAAGATTATCAAGATACCAAAACGTTAAAAACGCAATGTTTTTAAAAATGAACTTCTTTGTAGTTTCTAGAGCTGTAGTCATGCATAATAAAAAATATTTAAGTATGCTTTCTTCAGTCTCTAGAAGATGCTATTAGGCGAGACAACCACCATTTACTGGAACGTTGGCTAAAAGGAATTTGTATTCCGGAGTACAAAAATGAAAAAGGCGAAAGTTTACTGCACTTGGCGGCGAAACACGGAAATTTTTGTTTGACTAATTACTTTATACAAGCTGGTTGTGATGTAAACTCTAAAGATGACTCAAATAAGGTTCCTATTGAGGTAGCAACGGATCATACCGATGGATGGCCACACTGGTGGGGATGTCCCACTGTTGTAAAATTACTTATAGAGGCTGGGGCAGATATGAACGTTATCAACTGTGATGGTCTAAATCTATTGATGACGTGTTTCGTCCATGACGAGAATATCGAGGATGATCTTGAAACTGCAAAAATCTTGTTGGAGAAAGGAGCTGATATTCACAGTAAGGTATTAGTCTAAAGTCTTTTTATAAAAAGATTATTATTATTATTATATACTTTCATTTTTTAAATACTAATAAATGACATCATCAAAAAAGTGTATATTTTTTGTTATTCCTTTAGCCAAATCTGAGAATAAAAATAATAGGATTTTAAGGTCAAATATGAACAATATTAATTTTATCTTTATATGAAATGTTTTAGAACGAGTATGATTGTACACCTCTTCATATAGCAGCAGAGTTTTGCAAGCCCGAAAGCGTAAATTTTCTTTTGGATAATGGCGCTAACCCTAATGTCAAGAATAGATGGGGTGAAATCGCTTTGCATAAGGCTTCGATGCCATCGATAGATTCTGACGGAATAGATTCTGACAGAATTAATTTAAAATACTTTAAACCTAGACAGTATAAAATTCTAAAAAATCTTTTGGAGTATGGAGCCGACGTAAATCTCCCTGATGAGAAAAATTATAAAACTCCATTTCATCGCATACTGCAATACGGCGACGTCGAGGACGTCAAACTTTTTCTCGACCAAGGAGCTGACCTTAATGAAAACGATTTCAAAGGCAACATTGCTGCTCGCTGTGCCGCAAAGAATAAAGACGTAAGTGTATTGAATCTGCTCGTAAACTTAAAAAATATTAATCTCGAGGAACGATGCGGCTACGGCGTAACACCAATGCATAAAGCAGTGAAACACGGTTTATTGGATAATATAAAATTTTTGTACGAGAAAGGCGTGAATATTAACTGCAATTTGAATGGATTCTCGCTACTTTACAATACAATACAGTCCTTTAAATATCACGATGATTTCGATTGCGGAAGACTTGTAGATTTTCTTATTGATCTCGGCGCTGACATTAATCAAACATGTTATGGTGGCATGCTTGTCGAGCTTCCAATGGTATTTGGGAAAGAAATTAGCGCTGATCAACTCGATGTAATCGAGAATGAGGACTTTTATAAAAGTTATTTCAATGAATGCACGCATGAACTTTCCGAGATTAAAAAATTTATTTTTTATGATAAAGCACCTATATTACCAATTTTTTCGGGCAATCAGAAAGTTATGGCCCGGTATGCACTTAACAATGAATTATTAAAAAATTTTGATATGATAGATTTTCCTGTAAAATTTCCTATTTACGGCAAATTTATAAAAAAAATATTTGCTCAGGAACGGAATAAGAGAATACTAAAAGCTCATGCTTTCGAAGTTATTGGTAATGTGTTACCTACGCAAATTCAAATCAATATTGTTATTAAAAAAATTATTGAGAGCTTAACTATAGAAGACTTAGTGAAGTCGATGGTGAATTATAATTATTACCTTATTAACTCATTTAAAGACTTGTATGTTCGCGAGAAATATAAAATATTATATGAAAAGAATAATAATTAATTTAAAGTCTCAATATACTAATTAATCCAGCACGTAATATATAACTATATGTAAACTTTTTATACAATTTTAACTCTACATTAGATATAATGTAAGTAGATTTAGCTTTATACATCGAAAACTATTTATTGTACATCGTTTTATTCCTAAGAAGAAATTCATTTTAGTTAAAAATTTTAACATAGCTAAAAACTAAACCTGTAAACAGAAAAACTAAGAAATAAAGCAAAACATTATTTATTCCGCAAAACCAATCATAAAAGAGAAACTATCTACCCAATAATTTCTTCACCTTGAGCATACTCATTATTTCTTCACCTATCTCGATCTCAGAAGCGCGAAATAAAGAAATTCCAGCATCAATTATACATCCTAGCATGGCAAATCGTCACAACACATTTCTATATATAGAAGCGCACGAGCTCCGAAAAGGTTCGCATTCGAGCACCTAACTGCACAGTGATCCAATTTTAATTGCTTGGAAACTATAGTCCGCAGATCGACAATGCACACGCATCAGCACTGTCACCAAAGCGTCTATTCGTATATAGGTAACGTTTCTTACCCGCTGCGAGTATATAGGTAAAAGTCTTGCGTATTTTCTTTCCTGCGTCGCACCTGTAAAAGCTAGCTAAGGACAAGACGAAAGCGAGAGTAAAAAGCGCAAGAAAGACAGACCACATAGGAAAGGAAGCGGGAGCAGACTTATCTCGCGTGGGGAAGCGCAGATAAATGTAGAAGAGCAGCTGCACAACTTAATAAGTTTACTACATAATATAAACACCTTATTGCAAACAATGATTTTTTTTTTAATATGACGTATATCTAGCAAAGAAACTAAAGTAGATGAAACTAGTATTTTTAAGCAAGTTATTATAAAAGAAAAACAAGAAACAGTAATACAATTAAAATCTTTTCTTAAATAGAATGCTTTGTAACACTAATATCCTTATGATGATAAATTCATATATTTCAGGTACAAAATGAGTTTCTCAAATTTTTTATGCAGAATCAGTTTAGCGAGGCGCTATTTTTTAAAACTCCCGGTGATACCAATCGGCAAGATATGCTCTTCTATTGGGATTTAAAGTGTCATGGCGGATCAAAAAGTGGGGAATGTTGTTTCTTATGGTAAAATGGAGCTACCTTCGGCCATGACAGTATGTCTATCCTTTTCGCACTTATAGGTTTTAGATGGGTTACTGCCTAGCTTCGGCCATGACACTTTAAATCCCAATAAACTAACCTAACCATATACGAGAGTGCATCCTTGTAGTAAACGTAAACATAACCTTATCTCACTACAGGTTTCTTATACTAGAGACTGTTACAAGATTCAGCAACGTATAAAGATATTTTCGTACATGGTTTACAAGTGTATGGGTATTGCTGTATGTAAGCTGTACCATAAGTCTATAACGAGAAAAAGTTCGCATATGAAAATAACTGTAATAATATAACGACTGATAAACCATGGTAAGTTGTAACAATCGCGTAAATGTTTAAACCATTTATTTTTTTGCTTCACTTGAGATAAACTCTCTAAAGTCTCGCTTTATGTAGAAACTAAAGAAGTGCGCTTTTCGAAAAATTGATGTTTTAACGTTTAACGTGAGGCGGAAATCAGAGAAAATGAATTGGAATCTAACACTTAACCGATTCATATATAGGCAGTAAACACTAATATAATCATAACTTTGATAGAGCCAGCTCTATCAAACTCTTTAATATTTGATATTGTGTACTTCATGAGTCTTGGTAAAATAATTTCAAAAACAGTTATGCCAGAGAATCTGAACTATTTTAAATAAACTTTAATTTTAATTACTTTATAATGTTAGTAAACTTACATAAGACTTTCTTAACTTAATAAATAACTAATACTAATCTGATGAAAACTGGCAAAATGATCAAAATTTATTTTTAGTTTTAATAGTAGAGCTATGCGCATGGCTTTGGATCATGTTAACTGAGTACTATGAGTGCAGAGTTTTATAAAATGTTATTTTTGATTTATGCAATTTTAATCAAACTGTATTTTAAGAAAAAGACCATCAAACTAAAGAAAAATAAAATGTTGTATACTTATTGAATAGACCTATCTTTAAGTTTCTTTTTATTTTTATTTAGATTTTATATTATTTTATATTATAACCTGAAATTTATTTTTAGTTTTAATAGTAGAGCTATGCGCATGGCTTTGGATCATGTTAACTGAGTACTATGAGGTACAATGAGTACGAAGAAAAAATATTTTTTATCAATCTTAACTTTTGACTTACTATTAATCCTATCTGAGAGCTACAGTTTTTTGTTTGAAAAAGTTTGAAATTGCTTAGGTTATAAATAGAGGCAAACTTGACAGCCATTAGGTATTCTGAAAACAAGAATCTTTCAACGCTAATAAACTATATTATAAAAACAAGTATATTGTGTATTTTTTGTTATATCTTTAACACAATGCACGACTATAAATAATGTAATTTTTAAGTGATTGTTCGATATTAATTTTATCTATTTATAAAATGTTTTAGAACCATAAAGTTTAGCAAAAATAAAAAAGGTCAATTTTATGAGTATCTTGATAATTTTGTACCCTTTTAACAGTAAGATATAGTAGTACATTTTTAAAATGTACTATTATTTTAAAATTTTCTTATTAATTAATCTATTACTCAAGAAAAAAAAATTTCAATTTTAAAAAATCACAATAAGTTTTTTTGAATAAAATTTACTAATAAAATGGATATAAAAAATCTTTTTTTTCTACAAACTATAATAAAACGTGTGAATTATTAAAAAATCTTGGGATCTATATCAACATTATATTTAGTTTTTTAAGGTTTTCATTATTAATTTTATGTAAATAATAACAAAACTGTATTAAAAAGTAATTATTATTAATATATATTAATAATTTGTAAAAATATACTTTATTTTAATCACTTGATTATTTTATTGCATATATCTCTTGCACTATACCTCTGGATATCCAAGATGACTGCTTAACGCCATTTTTCGTGATAATTCGTGAAATCAACTGTTTTATTCGAAAAGTATAAGAAAGGTAGGTTAAAACAAGTTTAATCCTGATAAATAATAGCAATTAAAATGTATCAATTTTAATCATAACGGATTTATTCTATTATTAATCACTTCTACAGAGAAGTGATCCAAAAATGAAGTTAGACTTTGAAGCTCCGGTGCGTTATTTCGATTAAATAGTAACTTATCTGTAAATTTAAAAATTACGGGTAGTAAAGATTATCACGTCTTTAAAACACGATAAAAACTCAATTTTTTTGAAAAATGAACTTCTTTAGTTTCTAAAACTGTATAGTCATGGATAATAAAGGTACTTAAAGTAATGCTTTCTTCAGTCTCTAGAAGATGCTATTAGGCGAGACGACCACTATTTATTAGAACGTCGGCTAAAAGGAATTTGCATTCCGGAGTACAAAAATAAAAAAGGCGAAAGTTTATTGCACTTGGCGGCGAAACACGGAAATTTTTGTTTGACTAATTACTTTATACAAGCTGGTTGTGATGTAAATTCTAAAGATAATTCGAACAAGGTTCCTATTGAGGTAGCAACGGATCGTTTCCCACACCGGTGGGGATGTCCCACTGTTGTAAAATTGCTTATAGAGGCTGGGGCAGACATGAACGTTGTCAACTCTCGGGGCGAAAGCTTATTGATGACCTGTTTTTACCATGACCAAGATAAGGAGGATGATCTTGAAACTGCAAAAATATTGTTAGATAAAGGAGCCAACATTCATAGTGAGGTACTAGTTTAAAGTTTTATTTATAATGGAAAAGCAAATAAATGTTTATAAGCTTTTTTTGTATGTATATATATTTACTTTTTCAATGCTAATGAACTATATTATAAAAACAAGTATATTGTGTATTTTTTGTTATTTCTTTAACACAATGCACGACTATAATTATAATGTAATTTTTAAGTGATTGGTCGATATTAATTTTATCTTTTTATAAAATGTTTTAGAACCAGTTTAAAGATACACCTCTTCATATAGCAGCAGAGTATTGCAAGCCCGAAAGCGTAAATCTTCTTCTAGCTAATAGGGCTAATCCCAATTTAGAGAATGATTTGACTGATACTCCAATCCACTATGCTTCGATGCTAAAAACGGATAGCGACGAAGCTGACAAGAGGAATTTACAGCATTATTACAGCAGTACAGCATTGAAGTACTTTAAACGTAGGCAGTATAAAATGCTGAAAAATCTTTTGGAGCACGGAGCCGACATAAATATCTGTAATGAAGTACAAGAAACTCCATTTCATAACATACTGCAATACGGCAACTTGGAGTCCGTGCAACTTTTTCTCAACCACGGAGCTGAGCTTAACAAAAAGGATCACAGAGGCCCCGTTGATGCTCGCTGCGCCGCGAAAAATACAGACGTTAGGGTATTGAATCTGGTCTTAAACTTAGAAAATGTTAATCTTGAGGATCAATGCGGCTACGGCGTAACAGCAATGCAGAATGCAGTGAAATACGGCTTATTGGATAATATAAAAGTTTTGTACGAGAAAGGCGTAAATATTAACTGCCATGTGGATGGACAAACGTTACTTTACAATGTAATAAGGTGGTTTAAAGCATATAGTGATTTCGATCGCGAAAAACTTATGGATTTTCTTATTGATCTCGGCGCTGACATTAATGAAAAAGGTTATAATAGTGCCATGATTATCGAGCTTCCAGTGGTAGACCGAGTTCGTAACCCAGGTTATTTGATCATATTTATTTTGAGATTTTTTGCTAAACATACATTTTTTGGGGAAAAAGTTAGTGCTGAACAACTTTATGTAATTGAGAATAAAGAATTTTTTAAGAGTCATTTCGATGCATGTATACGCGAACTTTCCAAGTTTGAAAAACTTATTTTTTATGATAAAGCATCTATCTTGCCAATTTTTTTGGGCAATCGAGAAGTTCTAGCGCGGTGTACACTTAATAAGGAATTATTAAGAAAATATTACATGATAAATTTTCCTTTAAAATTTCCTATTTACGGCGATTTTATAAAAGAAATGTTTGCTCAGGAACGAAATAAGAGAGTACTAAAAGTTCATGCTTTTGAAGTCATTGGTAATGTGTTACCTAGGCAAATTCAAATAAGTATTATTGTGAAAAAAATCTTTGACAGCTTAAGTATAGAAGACTTAGTGAAATCGATGAAGAATTACAAATATCATTTTATTTCATCATTTAAAGACTTGTATGTTCCTAAGAAATATAAAACGCTGTATGGAATTTAAAGTCCAAATATACTATTTAATAGAGTACACATTAATAT
The DNA here is from genome assembly GCA_030522745.1 of Eupelmus kiefferi. NCBI lineage: Eukaryota > Metazoa > Arthropoda > Insecta > Hymenoptera > Eupelmidae > Eupelmus > Eupelmus kiefferi. The sequence continues at coordinate 1,463 of JAPYZB010012755.1, read as the reverse complement.
TTAATAATAAATAAGCTTTTTATACAATTTTGACTCTACAGTAAATATAATGCAACTAGATTTAGCTTTCATGTTTATAAATCATTACAAATAGGAGAAATTCATTTTAGTAAAAAACTCTAACGTAGCTAAGATTTAAGAGTGTAAAAAAAAACAAACAAATAAAGCAAAACATTAAAACAGGCAGTCGTACAAAGAAGTTGTTTATTCCGCGAAACCAATCGTACCAGAAAAATTCTTTACCCAACCCCCACCCTGAGCCTCCTACATTATTCCTTCTCCAACTTCCACCCCGCAAGCGCGAAAAAAAATAAGTTCCAGCATCAACAATACATCCTAGCGTGGAAACTATAGCCCGCGGATCCTCAATGCACGCATCAGCACTGTCGCTAATTAAGTGTCTTCATATATAGGTATGTAACGTCTCTTACCCGCTGCGAGTATAGGTAAAAGTTCTGCGAATTTTCTCTCATACGTCGAACTTGTAGAAGCCAGCTATAAAGATAGGACGAAATAGAAAAAAAATCGTGAGAAAGGCAGGCTATAGGAAAAGAAGCGGAAAGCATATCTCGCACGAAGAAACGGAAATGAAACAAGAAGCGGCGCACTTGCTACAACTTGACGTATAAAATTTTTTGAAGGTTATTGGGTATTGCATAATTATACCAATAAGCTTACTAATATGAACACTTTATACTGCAATCATTCGTTCTTTTTAATCTATTGTTATTTGTTAGTGTCATCAAGATAGTAAACTTGATGGAACTAGTAATTTTAAGCGAGATAAAAAAGGAAAACGAGAAATAGTAATAAAATTAAAATATTTTCTTAAATATTTACAATGCCTTATAAGTATTTTTTAAATTGCCATCAGCGATATCATAAAGATATTCTGTTGTATGGAACTAACCTAACCACGTGAGAGAGATTCTTATATAGTAAACGTAAACATAACCCTATCTCACTACTCGCTTATATATAGGCGTGTTGTACAAGAGACTGTTAGATTCAGCAACATAGAAAGATATTTTCGAACTCGGCTTACAAGCTTATTGGTATTGTTGTTGGCTGTACAATAAGTATATAACAACAAGAAGTGCACATATGAAAATAATTGTAATTATATATGAAAGTTAAACTATGGTAAGTTGTAATAATCACGTATTAATTTTATTTACTTCACTTAAGATAACCTCTATAAAGTCTGTCTTCTTATAAAACCTAAAGAAGTGCACTTTTTAAAAAAATGACATTTTAACGTTTAAACGTGCGACAAAAAATAAAGGAATTGAGTATAAATCTAACACCTACATGATTCATAGAGACACAAAATACCAATATATTCATAACTTTGATAAAGCCAACCAGAATTAAAGCCTTTAAATTGTATATTAGTTCCTAAAAACTACTTGATTCCATTAATAATTAAAGCCCAGGTATAATATGGGTAATATAACTCTTTA